>JAQFZX010000509.1:0-55485 GCA_034682405.1 Hydroisotoma schaefferi | reverse complement strand
CGTACAGGTTTAACCAGGACCTTGCCACCAGGTCTGTTGGCAATACATGTAGCATGCCTGCAGGAATGTTTATTGGGTAAGCTCATTTCATCGACTAGATTCCATTTTTAATATCAATATCAAGATTAAAGTAAAGAATTCAATACAATATAGTGACTGGATTTTTTTAAAACTAACTACTTGACATCAAAATTCCACCTTAATTTATTGTTTTGGCCACAAATTAGTTAAGTGTTTATGAAAAACGAAGCACAAAAAAAATTAAATCTCAATATAATGCCAGGTCTTATTATATTCTACTCTATAAGAGAATTCATTATGCATGCAAGGCAAACATAAATTGTTCAGAAAAATATACATCTATGTTATGCATGATATAAGTATCTATGCTCGTTAACATTTCATAAAAACGAAAGCATTCCTAATTTAGTTATCTGCTGAAAACCCTTGTATTTAAAATGCCCAATAGTGATTAAATAAAACGCTTTACATGCATATAATTACTGTCAATCAAGCTATGCATGATGTGAACGAGTTTTCTAACTAAAGATGACAGGGTAGGTATAAATTCAACAAAATAAAATATCCCACGCGTGCAGGCTATTGTTGCTACAGGGTAAGAACTACAATTTTGAAACAACTTATGTGTAACTATTTGTGTCATTTTGTGATTAACACGCTACATATTGACTGTAATTGAGAGACGTTCCTCCAAGGGATCACAGGCCTTTCTTAATTTTATTATACTTTACGCATTCTACCCTAATAAGAAGGTTAAAGGAAACCAGAAAGACAAATGACCAAATGAGTTAATTAAAAATGGTCCGAAGGTTGAATATTCTTAGTCAAAATTTTACCCATGCGATCCATTGTTTCCTGTCCAGTAGCAGTTCCCCAAAAATAATTAAATTCCTTTTTTAACAAGAGTGGTTAGCTCATTTTCGCAATTAAAATATTAGATCAAGCCATCGTTCAACTTATGACATTTAAACTAGACAATGAGAGTAATATTGCAGTCAAGGGCATTTAATTAAGACGTAACGATGAACAACCAGTAATTACATTATTTTACTGTTTAGGGCTAAGTTGAAAAAGGATAACTCTGGATATTTATGGGAATAAAGTATTAAATTATCCTTTACTATGTATCACCTTCATATCGCATACGTTTAAGATGCCATGCCCATCATTATCTTTTACTAATCACAATTACGACGACAAGGAGGAAAAAGGGTAAATCCCACCCTTTAATCTTATCGCTTGATACATGGATGCATACATGAATTTAATCTTAAAGTTAGTTTTGACGGTTTTCTTATTACTCTATATTAACCTTCGAAATCTTATACTGGCAAATAACAAGCTAGAATCAGGGATAATGCGATTTATTTTTTGCTTCGCTGAATGTAAATATTGATGGATATTAATTTTTAATTCGTAAGTAAAGGTTAACACAGCAAAGTTAGCTTTGTTTTGTTAATTTATAACAGGTTCAAATCAAACTAGTTTCCAGGCAAATTAGTCTATTAGTACAAGCTGTGAGCAAACCCAGGAGCCAGGACCTTTTTGGCAAGTGGGTTTCACATTCACATGCTTAAATACTACATAAAATCCTACCCGTAGCTTAGTTAGCTTATCTCACTTACCTCGCAATTAGTGACATCGTAACGGGAAACGTACCCATTGAACGACTGGCCATAAGGAATTCACTTGTGGTTTTTTGTTTCTGACCGAAGCAACCAAATACCACCCCTATTCCGGCTGATATCAACAACATTGCTATGAACACGACATATTCAGGCCAACCGAATAGGTCAGAAAGTTGCTGGATTTGAGCAGGCACGGTTGACGTGAGGTTATCCATTGCTTCTTTTATAGCGTCCACTATACAACTTCTATGCCAAAGGGGGTGAAAAGTTATTTGACTTATTTTACAAAAGATCACTCAAATCAAGAAGGATGACATTTAAACCAAAGTGTAGCATTTCAGACTGAAGTAGACTAAAAAACAGACTTTTAAAAGTCAACTATTAAAACGTTAAATTCGTGGCAGAGAGAGATGGGAATAAATTAATCTAGGTTATTCGTGCACGGAATCACTCAGTAGATTTAGAAGGGTTTTATACAAAGTAATTGTGCTGGAAGAAAATTCCCCAAAAATAAATTGAGTAGCGGTGATGGTGGTTTAATCACTAAACTTGATTATCAGTTGTCTCAGGTTCTTTATTGTTTTACTAAAATAGAAGCTAATTGGAGTAGTTGATATTATAGGAATACTAAAATGATAATGAATATTCAAAAATATAAATAAAGTATAATGCTTGATTAGAAACCGTTGCGCTGCAATACTGATGATGAGTATTTAAAGCACGCTACTTATTTGGTGTTTACAGAAGAGACTGTAAACGCTAAATGTACAATGCCATTCATTTCCATCAAGCTTATGTACATAGGAAAGTAACAATAAATTAACTAAACAATAGGGATGGGCGAGTACCAGCAGTATGTACTGTACATGATTGCAAAAACTAGATAGCGATGTACTGTACATGATTGCAAAAACTAGATAGCGAGTTTGCAAAAACACTGGTCAACATATTCACTAGTAAGCCAGCCTTGCTTATTGCAAGGAAAAATTACCATTTATTCTAGCGACCTTTTAGTTAAAATGTAAAAAAGGTATTGTTGCAGGGTAAAAAGTTGGATATCTATCCAGCCTTAAACGTGAAGAACAGGGTAGGTAGGTGTGTAGATTGTACGTGTATATAATAATCCTTACTTTAATGATGACCACACGACATTTTTGATATGTTGCTGTAAGACAGGTTGTCTAGTTTGCAATTTTTGCTTCATACATTTTATACAATTATTTCCTCCTCACGAGCAATTCCCCTGAAAAGTAAGAGGAGCAAGAACTGGCTGGATTTACAGAGAATTTGCAATGTTCCTTTTATTGAAGAAGTAATCAGAATGTAGCTTTTGTATGTATTTCTTGTATTGTATGATGCAACGCAACGCAACCTCGTAAAGTTCCAGACTTCATCCTCAGTTCTTTTATTACTTACCTAAGATGGAGTCTGCGGTTTCTTAAATAAGATCAGTCTGGGTCTCCACTCCAGTCAGGAAAATAAAGTCCCCAGATTTTTGTGAAGATTAGTCATTTTCTTGAGAAAGGAAATGCCACGAAATGAGAATTACCAGCCGACCGTCTTTTTTAATTTATTTGTAGACTTCCTCCTGTCAATGTCTCTCTTGTCCTTACATCCGTCCTGATGAGTACACCCAGGTTTATTTTGTGTCGCATTGGAAATGTGTGGTTTCAAAAAGTTGCATTTCTTTGCTTATGGTTCGATTACAGGATATATTTAGTTCTTTTTATTTCGTGTCAGGCTAAAAATTTAACTTTATCATTATCATATTATTGGAGTGGAAGCATGAAACTAAGTTATGTGACGACGATTGTGAATATAAGATACGAATGAAGTTCGAAAAAAAATTCTAAAATTGAAAAGGTTTTTCAACTTCGAAGGTTTCTATTACGATTGAAACAGCTACCAAAGCGTAACATTAATTCATATTCCTAAAAGACCACTACCACTACTATAGTATAAAAGTCTGTCGTTTCTATTTATTTTTCCAAATGTTTAAATTTTTCTAAAAATGTTGAAATGGTGACATTTCTGGAGAAAAACGATGTAATGGCAACTGACCTTCGCTTTGAGCTGAGGAATTGCTAAGCTTTTAAAAATGCATAACTGAAATATTAATAAACTTTTGCTACTAAAGCTGCCATAATTGTATCTGGTCAGCATCAAAGATCAACTCATTCTTTGTGCAAAAGATGCAAAATATTTATGTAGGATAATAGAGAATGGTAAATGTTTGCTTATCTACCTTATATTTCAAATTAGCATATTTTCAGGCTAAAACCTGGCAACTGTCAACCGTAGATTGTAGTACTATGACTGTGACGCCATCATCACGCCATTACTTCAGCTAAACAAACTGATAAGGCTATAAAACTAAAAGGCCAAAAGTGCTTGAAATGATACAACCTTCTGTACACGGGTTGTTCACGATGAAGAAAAAGACTTCGACATGAAAAGGTAAGTTTTGACTGCATGACTGAATATTATTTCACAGGACAACATGATCATAGTAAGGAACTTTTAGCAAAAAAGTTTCAATGACTTATAGTTTAGTACAAAGTAACATATAAAGAAGCAAAAAGTAGTCTATTTATTCAATTTCTGGAGACATGACAAGATTTTAATTATGATACACTTACTCTTCTAATCAATAAGCAACGACTTATTAATTAAACACTTGTGTTTGTTCAGGCGTCAGGCCCTGAAAATCCATCAATTTTCTATTCTCTAAACCCCCCAGCAGAAGAATAATTACCAGGCTCAATCAGGATTTACATAAGTAATTAGGTACTACGACATTGTCTTCAAGAGATAGTACTTCAAGAATAATTTAGAGCAATAAAAAGACATTTTTACAATATTCCTTTGCATATTAATTTCATTTTAGACTAATTAATTTCTTGCCAAAATGGACTAGGGCAGGCAGACTACCAGCAATACGTACACTTCATACATATAATGTTGCATCCTTAGGGAGCTACAAATAAATCTCAACTCTCTCGGGTCATCTACTTTGGTTCGTTAAAGGAGATAAAGCCAAGACGTCAAAAAATATTTCAAATAGTCTGCGACCAAGTAAACCTTTAGCTTTCTAACACTCACATGATATAAAATAATGAGTAAGATAAAGAAAGAGAAATTGTTGGTTATTTTTTGCATTTTTATGGAAAGACCGAATAATTTTACATTAATGAAATATGGAACAAGTAAATATTAATTGCACATGGATAATGGATAATCAATAGAATCAAAAGCTCTTATGATGGCCGGTTGGTGGCTCACTTTCCAAAGCATGAAACAGCGTTAAAAGCACAGTACTTTGAGTATGACCTCTTTCTAGATATTTCATTGCTGGACTGGTCAAAACCGTTCCGGAAGGAACGTAATCTGTTCAGCCGTTTTGCGAGCAGATAGTTTAGAATAGCGTTTTCCATCGGCGGTGGAACGTGCAACAAGTTAGTATCGTACAACATGGCCTGCTGTGCCCCTCCGTCTAGGGTGATTGGGATGCCCTAAGAACGAAATAAACCATATTGAAATCCAAAGGTGCATACCAATTTTTTCGTTATTATAAAATTATAATAAGACATTATATCTTCAACTTTTATCCACATATTACTCGTAAAGTCCATATTCATGTTTGTTATCACATTAAATATAATCCTGAAAGTCTTAAGGCAAACGAGCTGCCATAATAAATTGGAGCAGGAGGAGTACGGTCAACGTGATTTCCATGAACCCAAACAATAGCTAAAAATCTGAAACCTAACCTCTTCACTTAAGTACTTCAGGGAAAGTCTGCTATCGATATGTGCACTTCCTACGCGCGGTCTCCTTTTTGTTGTGGAACCGTTTCGACTCGCACTTAACGTCCATAAGTTATGTAAATATAGAGGAAACCAGATATCGTAACTGAGTAGCCAGAAGGGTTATATGATTGGCACTCGTTTTGGATGATTTTTTCTGAAAATATGGTTAACTAAACGGATAAAGAAAAGTATGGAGCTTATCGGAATTGATAAAAATACTAAACCAATTGGCACTGACTTTGACTTGTTCGGTCATGTAACTTCATGAATACAAAAATTTAATTCGGATGTGCCTTAGTATAAAACTTAATAAAAACCGAAGTTATGGGGATATTTTCCAACATACGCTTCCTGGTATTTAACTTAACCACTTAACACCCATCATACTGGATATATTGGGTTATCTGACATGTATTGGCTTAAAAGCAACCCACACCCTTACGGACACAGACGTTATGCCCATCATCACTCCAACATCCTCGCCCTTATTCTCCCTTATTTTACCCTATAGTAAATTTTAAGCGGAATATTATTGTAGGCTTCACAAGATACTAACTTTTAAATTGCAGTGAGTCCACTATTCAAGGAATAAACTATATTTTCTCAATTCTATCTGCAATAAAATTGAATAGCTGACATAAAGTTCTGTGAGAAATTTTAGACTAAGTGACCAGAACATTCAGCACTTTCTATATTCCTCAACTCACAATATACTACACAATATTTAGCATTTATAAAACTGGAGGAAATGTGAGACAAATTGGTGTCTCTTCCTGCTTACCGGAGAAAACAGTTTCCTTAAAGCTTTCTCCGTTAAGGTGGAATTATGATTATGACATGAGTAAAAGTGACACTGCGATGCCTTAGTTAATCTTATTTCTTTTAAGAGGTTCAAATGTCTAGATTAAATGAATTTAAGAAAGGATTTTAACGATGCAGACAAGGAATGGGCGACGTTTCGGTGTATTAGGCAAATAATTGACATTTGATATGGTACTACGTTCGTGACTTTTTTTTGGCTACAGCTACAGTCGTCTTAAGACAAAAAAAAGTCAACCTCATTTATGAAATAGTATACTGTAATATCAATGGAACCCTTAATTGTTCTCGTTTCTTGCTTTTCTAACTATCAATATCTAATCAAAAGAAATGTGTATACTTACTTTTATTTTCTGTGAGAAAATAGAGATACGTATTAGTGTTAGGTTTCTACTTTCTGTCTAACAATTACAAATACCATTACCATTAGTCACCTGTCTCGACCTCTGGACCTGTACATACCGGGTTTGCAAAAGAGATTATTTAGTTTAAAAAACAATGAGGTGCCCTTCTATCCGTCCGCAAAGCAAACTTGTACAATTCTCATTAAAATTCGGTAATGGAGCTTGTACTTTTGTGAATCTGTGGATTCGATTCAGTAGATTATTAACAGAAATAAAACAGTCATTAACTTTGTTTCTGAAAAGTGCTTACACAAACGCATTACTTGAGTTTAAAATAAGTTTACGGTCAACACTTTGAAAAAATAACAGGGTAACTCACGTTATCCTCAGGAGATGAGTAACTTTCCTGGCTTCTATAATACGGTCTGGGTTGATCTTCACTGTTCGGACTTGCAGGAGCGGCTGCCAGAGATGTTGCCATTAGACTCACGTACGATAGAACCAAAGCAATTGATGACCATTGGAATGATTTCTGCATAGTCGCAACCATTTTTATTGTTCCTAGAAAATCAGAAGATTGCTGGTAAACCTATGGGCTAGCTGATTAATACAAAGAAGGTCCCTTGTTATAGCCATTGCAATTTCGTAAAATGCGAAGTTTATCAATCCCCATTTTGAATTAAAATAATTACAAGGAAAGTGTTATAAAGATGCATAATATTTTGGATCTCTTCACAGCTAAAAGGTCAATTACAGCATTACGGCAAGGAGGTACATAAAACATACATTTTCTGCAGTAAACCGTTTACAAACAGTGAGTTACTTTCTCCAATATTCAATTGTGTATACTAAAGATATTAAGTTAGAGATCAAAGCCATCACAGCAAGTGGTAGCTCTGTCATTCATTTAGTTGCATGGAAATAAAGACAAGAAATAAAAAGGGTTGTGAAGTGGCAGATATTCTTACTTTGAACAGTAGTAGTGGGCTTCTTCGTAGTATTTTCGCACAGAAGAAGTGTCAGAGGATGGACTTTTTGTAGTTTTATTTGTAGTTGCTTTCTCTTCTTTCTATCTTCCTTTACAAGGAGTGAAAGAGGATAACAATCTGTTAGGGTTTCTCTTCTCGTATTATAAAACTGCTCTTAATGATATAAAGCCAAGGATAAAGTGATCAAGTTAATTGTCACTCTTTTAGTGGATCGTCGCTTGGGGTGAGAGTGGATTAAGTAGACTTTTTATTATGAGATGGACACTAGGCCAAAGCGTTTATCGTAGTTTTATATTTTAGAGTCCCAGCAAGCAGCGACGATGAACCTCTTTCCTAAATACGTTCGCTGTTTCTTATTAATGGGATTTTGATGTAGTTCTTTTGCTTTTAATGGTAGAACTGCTGTTTCTTTTATTACTGTGAAATATTTACTGTATGTAGTTCTGCTTTTACTATCAAGAAAGAAATGAGCCGGGGCGAGTGAGGTCTGCTCTGCTCCGTTGGGGAGAAAACTCTCTTTATATACACGGAAAAAGTTGACTTACGTAAACGACATTCTAGTTCCATGGAGAGTTTCTTTGAAGCTGTCCTCCCCATTTGATATACATTTTCAGTTCGTGGAGAGTTTCAACAAGTTTCTTTTGCCAATCCTATGCGCAGCTTGAGGATTATTCCCTGTCTTTTCTACCCCTTAAACGGAAAAGTTTAGGGCCATCCAAACACTGATGAATCTATAATAATTGTAGGGTTTCATAGGGTACAAGACAAGACGTACAAGAAGCGTGAAAGACACTATTGCGAGTGTTATACATTATGGGAAACATTGAAAGACACATAATTCTTCTGTATTGGGTCGTGAGGGACGGTTACCTTTGAAATGTACGTGAAAAAGGCCAAGTTGATTATTAACTCGAGGCCTTGTTACGTTTGTCACTGACAGAAAGAGCAAATAAGGATTAAATTGGTTTTACTTCTTATCGGCTGAAACTTTATTTAATTTCAACCACATCCATCATGAGCAGTAAATGACGTTTGGCACTTATTATGCTCTGTTGAGGGTTCCACCGTCATATAGGAGATTACCTTCAGTTTCATTAACCTGTTGGGTTAAGGGATGAGATGAGGCAGGATAGGAGGAAGCAGGCAGGTTACTTTAAGTATTTTTATTTGATTGATTGAAAGAAAACAAAGCTGAAATTATCAAAAAACACATGTAGATGAGGTCATCAGAAACGTAAATGGGTGAGGGTTTGATTAACTATTCTGAGGCTGACCTTTAGAATGTAATCAAATACTGCTATACATAAAGCAAGAGATTATTGAAGTAAACTGAGTCAATTAATCACGATATTGCGAGTAAAACCGAGATTTAAATGAGATGAGCCGATGCAATTTTAGGTGGTTGGTTATAATGTAAATTAGAAGTGTTGTAGAACGATTTCTTAGTTCTGTCCTGACGTTTAACGTAGCTGTTTTAATTAAAGATCAATTGTCGATAGTGAGAAAATTAACAGGGGAAGATGGAAGATATTAATATCTTCAATATTTATTATTTAATTTTACTAATTGTAAAAAAGTATTTTGCAAAAGAGTACTGGTTGTAGTGGTGGTCTTATGAATTTTGGAATCAAAGGAGGAAGGAGTTGCTATCTCATCTTTGTTTTCTTTCAATCAATCAAATAAAAATACTTAAAGTAACCTGCCTGCTTCTTCCTATCCTGCCTCACCTCAGGATTAGAATTTTACTTGCAAACATTTCATCTTAGAATTTAATTTCCAACGTAAAACTATCAAAACTAAAAATATTGTCATCCGCCCTCCCAAGTAGGAATGAAAGTAGGAAATACCCGAAAATGTATATTTTCAACAGGTGAACATGTACTGTTTATAGAACTGTATGGAACAAGCACAAGCTTCAAATGCTTCAAAATTGAAAATACAGACATGTGCGAAGGTTTCATATCATAGGTAGATGAGTCGGAATAGTTTTGCTGTTTACCTATTAAACAATTTGTTTTTGTTTTTGTTTTAGCTTCTTGTCTAACTTTACTATGTCCATGTACTACGGTACATTTACTCATACGCAGTATTTATCATTATAATTATTTATATATTTCAAAACTTATGATTATTTAGGTTAACAATTTTGTACAGTGACAGTAAATCAAGTTGCCTATCTACTTCTACACAAAACCACGACACATGCATTGACACCTTCATCTTCTCTAGGTAAAGTCAGTATTAGCTGAGAGTTGAGAAGGAATGAGTTTACCATTACAAAAACAGAGTATCCCTATTAAATGCTTAGTCGCAGCTTATTTTAGGTTCAAAAAATGAACTTTCCCTATTTTAACTTCAAATTACTCAACGAACCTGTAAAGATTTAAATAAATAAAGAGATAAATTACTGAATTTAAAGAACTTTTTTAGTCCCTACCTAAACATTTTTTTATTTTTTTTAAATTTAAAATTTAAATTGTGAATTTTTGAAAAATTTGCATGCAATTTCTTAATTGACAAACAGTAACATTCTCTTTCTTTCGAAAATGTATTGGGTTCACTAGAAAAATCCTCTCACGTACATACGTAGAATGTACCACTTCCCACGCCATTCCTCCGGAGATTGTAACCCTTTTTTTTCTCGGAAAGAAAGAGAGAAAGTAAAATTAATTCCAAACGTTGCGTCAGTTTTCGTTCACAACACACTTTTAGGCTCTCCACCTCAACTCCTGTTCGTGTCTTCATAAACGGACGTCTACTTAAATAATTTATAACCTAATAATCGTTTAGTTGTGAGGATATAAAGGGTTACGCCAACGTAAATAACATTTCCAAATCCGAAACCGCATACTAAGTAAACTGTTACTGTCGCTGACTGTTATTTGGCAATACTCTTACGATCACAGAAAATATGTATGACTATATTATGACCAGTACCCCCCACAAAGCCACCTTCTAGCCCCCATTATACCTAAAGGCTGGAGAAGCTTTTTTGGACATCAAACGTATTCTTTCTGAGCCTGAGTTGTCTCTTATCTGGTGCGCCAGAATGAACATACGGGTTTGAAATAATACTCCAGCAGGAATAACTGGCAGGCAGAAGAGCACAAAGACTGAGGTTAAAGGGGTTAGGGGTCTTCTTTAAGTCTGAATAATTTCTTCTCTGGTTCTAGTCTTGTATCAACTTTCCCACATAATCCAATCCACTGCTCACTGAACAATAACCAAGAACAATAGTTACAACAAGAACATACGAATAATTCTAAACACAAGTCAGTCTGCGAACAATACACAGCCCATCCGTTTCTGTAATAGATAGGTAATTTACCCTGACTCTTTTGTCTGCATTTGTGTCCAAGTAGTCCGAACCGAAAGTCACACTGCAGTTTCCTACACAATTCCCCGTCCATATAGCAATGCCCTAGAAAGTTGTAGTTGTGTATCTTTCTTAACTTCTGGCTTTCATTCCTACAATTTAAAGTCAGTTATAAACCATTAACCTTATCTTAAATACAAGTACTCCTAAAAAATCAAATACCAGCCAATTTATCAGAAAGAAACTCAAGAGCCATGGCCAAGATGAATCTAATCCTGATGCTGGCTTTCTCCATTCTCCTCCCCGCATCTGTAATTTGTGGAGAAAATGTGAGTGAAAGCAAATATCATAATTATAATTACACTAGTAAATCTGATTCAGCCGTTAAAACCGTCGCTGAAGCTGTAAAGAAATCAAATTCTTCTAATTCATTACAACAACTCCCGAATGTCATTGTAAAGCGTGAGATCCCGGAGGCTAACGAGATGCCGTATTACCGCATACCAATGGTGAGTATCCTTGCATTCTCATTTCCCTAAGTAATCTCTCGCCGTGTACCTTCGTAGATGATGGAATTCGTTGAAGTTTTACTTGAATACACGGCTTACCTTTGGAATTAGCATTTTGTAGCTGCAGTTTTGCGTAGATTTATAAGTTTTAGAAAAACTTTGATTGAATTGTGAAATAAGACTGCAGAAGTTCAGCTTTTAGACTTCACGAGAAGGGCATTTGGGGCGAGATGATACTTTCTCCATGAGGGTTGGGTGAAAGTGAATGTTAATATTGGAGAAAGTATAGCAGTAGTTCTAAATAGTTTGGTCTTGAGACATGATTGCTTGCATGAAAAACAATTTGGAATTTTGTTATGTTAAAGTCTGGTCTTCTTACGTACCGCATATCCACATATTACAGCCGCTGTCTAAATAGTAGCCCCTTTCGAACAAGAGAGTTTTATTTTTATGTTAGGATTGATCCTAAAAATCTATCTCTGAATTATAAAGTAGGACGGGCTGTATTTTGGGGGTATAAGGTGTCTACTGATTGTAGTTGCATTGATAAAGATATAAATGTCAATGTTAATATAAATAGTTTAATTAAATGAAAGATTAAAGTACATTTAAATTGATGAAGTCGAAGTTTAAAGAGGATGATTTACTCATGAATATATTAGGCTTCAATTTGCTGTTGATTTTTGCTTGTAGTTAGTGGGTTGTTGTTCTAATTAGAATATTGAAGAGTAGAAAGAATAGATAGTAAAAGGAGCTACAGATATGCTCAAATTAATGGTTTTTCGCAGGCAATCATGTCGAAGAGATCAGCAACCGTTCTGAACAAATTAATATTTGCGCTCCGGAGTTCATTTGACAAGCCTGTTCAGCTAAGAAACGAAATCGAAATCACTCAAAGGGTAACAACAGATTCATTTATTTCTTGGTATATTTTCCCTGTACAAAGCACATGCCACAACTTCTACACATCTTTGTTTCATTCAATAACACAGTAAAAGTACCCATGAACAAAGTATAACTCTCAACAAAGAATGTCACATCATCTAGAAAGTACATTTTAGGTTCAATGAGCATACAATACAAATCCCCTCAAGCCAGAATTTTATACTTTCAGGGTAATGAGATTTACCCAATGGATGGCTCTACAGCTTTAGCCAGAGGAAGCGACGGAGAACGGGTACAGTTTTTTGCTTGGTTTTTTTAAGCTTTGAAATACATTTTGAAACATTTGCTTCAAAATAATTTGTTTGTGAGAACGGTTGCTTTCAATTTACTCTTTGATCGCAGTGCTTTAGAATCCTTTTAAATTTTTTTCTGATTAATCCACCAAAATTGGGGTTTTTACATCACACTATATAGAGTCATATATGGTCTAGAACTATTGATTAAAAATCTTTTTAATCTTAAATTTATAGTTTCCATCAGCACAGTTCGAGCGTCGTGGTCAGAAGGACAGAAAAATCTACCTAAGATGCTATTTCAATGCTGTATCCTGTTTCAAGAGGAAATAAAATGAGTTTTTGGCCTAGGAGTCTACTAATGTTTTATCTCAGTTCTTCTCTTCTACTTTCTCTGAACGGACGAACGTTGAGCCCGAGCCAGCCTAATTGACCATGAGAGCCTATGGATTATTAATATAATTTGAGTAGATATAACATCTCAAGTTGAAAGGCCTAAATCATTATTCATATTGGTATTGATTATTTCTTATTAATTATGGCTGATATCTCTTTCAAACTAAATCTTATATGTTCGCAATCTGGAATAAATATTTATTTTTTCGCATGCTGATATAAAAAGATTAGGGGTTTTATTTAATAAGCAGAAAATAATTCTGATATTTTGGAAAACGTTTGGTTTAAGTTTATCCTTAAAGCATATCATCGCTGAATTCTTATCCGAAATAATCGGACGTAAATATTGATTAATGATAACAAAATTCTTTGGGTATCTCACAAACATTTAAAATTATATAAAGATTGCCAAACTATTCTACAGATTTCGGTTTTCAAAATAATGAAATATCTTCAAATCATACTAATACAAGCTTTCTCAATTGCGTCTTGACTGATTGTTTGCCAAGTGTCGAGCTTTTAAACCAATTGCTATTTGAATTAACAGTTATTAAATTATCATGGGCTGTGGGTAGTAGTATTATTGTTGTGACTGTGACAATGTGTACAGTGAGAGCAGACAACACAAGAGCCCAATTTCCTTGCTACTGTTGATCGAAACTTCAAAGCCGGACCGAGTTTAAGGTTCATCGCATTTATGAGATGCTCCTCAGTTAGCAGTGGAAGACTTGATCCATCGATTGAATGCTCACGGAAGACCTAAAAGGTATTCAAACAGAACTTAGGAGTTTATCTAATAATTCTAAAATTTAATGCACAACCACTTTTCAGAAGCAAAAACTCTCGGAAAGTTATCAAACTGCCAAAAGCGCTACGTCTTTTTCTTCTGAAGAGAAAGTATAGTAGAGATCTCGTAAATAAACTCATATTATTTATCCAAACACATTATCAAAAAGATAAGCTATAAAGCATTACTTTTATGAGATATAGAATTGCATTTCCAAAGATGAATACGACACTGTAATTTTCTCTGAAGGCGATTCAGCCCTAACAGTTTATATAATTCGATAAGAATACGCGGTAAGGACTTCAAGGCTGAAGGAAAAGCAAGATCAATTGTTCAATAATCTTTAGCCCTAGAGACTTTTGCTGTTTGAAAATAAATTATTCAAATCGTAACGTAAGAACAAATAACGGCTAAGGTTGATTAGACCACGCTAAATCCTCCAGCAGCCCCAATACCATTCCCGAGTCCTAGTTTGTGAAAGGAGATAGTCTTTATGTAAAGCCTTATGTAAGCCAAGCTATTATAGCCTTTAACCCTTTCTGAGAACAGCATTATAACAAATATAGCTCACAGGAATAATAGTAGGACATGGTGTTCCGAGAAGAATTTATGTACTCAGTGTGTAGTTTATTTTGCAGCATTTATTTGGTGAAGCAACTAGAATACTGAGAAACAAACAGAGATGATAAAAGTGAAGGCGTAGGTTTAAGGAAATTAAACCAATATTACCTCAACATAGTCTTTGCAGAGGTCGATGGTGGAGACAAAGCGACATACGTCCTCTACAGACCAGTTTATCATAGTTTGGGCTTCCTCAGTGCATCCCGAGCCGGTTGAACAGGAAGAAAGGCACGGGATTGTGGTAGCTGGTGAGGCTTTTAAAGTCACATCTAGAGGATTTCGCAATTTGGATTTCTTAAGAGGTGGTGGCGTGTTTGGGAGGTCCCGTGATGACAAATCCAGTGGGGAATTAGGCCTTTTGTTGTTATTACTGTGTTGTTGATGACTATTAGTCTTGAGACTTTCCAAATTATTTGCTGCTGCAGCGGAAGCGGAACGTACCATTGAGAGTAGGGTCTGTGTCGACGACATGTCAATCATTGGAAACTTTTCTTTTTCCAGAAATATTGATGACGGCAGTTGGGAACAACTTAGATTTAGCAGGGCTGCAGCGGCTGCAGGTTTTAGGAAACGGGTGTCGAAGCCAAAGTTTCCCCCAGGAGAGGCTCGGTAGTATCTGAAATTAGTTAGGGAGAGGGTCAGGTATGAGTTACCACTACCAGTCCACATTTGGGATCTTTGCTTCTATGTAATCCTCACCGTCTATATAAAGCTACCATACTGATAGCTCATTCTGTTTGTAATTTTATACTAGTTTAATCATTTAAAACAAGGGAAAACGTCATGGAAAAGCAGCTGTAAACCACTTCAGAGAAATAGACTAATCATCAGGGACCTACCGAAGTATACATGCAATCTTGAGAAAAACAAACTACTTTCAAAATTAAGGAATCAACCTACGATTAAATTCAATAGGAAGTATGCAGTTGAGCTTTTAAGCTAAGTAGGGTTAGATTCTGACAGAACTGGCGTTCTATTCTTCCTATTTGCTGAATACTTTTCAGAGTAATTCTTAATGAAACGTAAATGTAGACAGTATTCACAACGACATATCCTTTAACCTCAAATGGAAAGAAGTAAAATGTAAGATTTTGAAACATTTCCATTTAAAGTCAAGCAGTTCAAAATGAATTGAACTATTATTCGGATGCACTTGTTGAATTGAAATGTTCAACTTACTCGTTACTGAGGTTTGATTGCTGTTGATTGTACTTTGCTGCCAGGCTTCTCATAAAGTCAGAGTAATTGCGAGCGCTGGAGGACATCATTTGCTCCATTTGCTTGATTGGTTGCGGAGGGGGCGAAGATCCGGTAGAATTGTTATTGCTTTGACCTATCGAGTTGGCTGAAGGCGGCGGCGGTGTCATCGGGGGTGACGTTGTCGATGAACTTAGTTGCGGAGATTGTCTCTCTGATTTAAGGGCTAGTCCTTGCTTGGACTTTCGTTTTGATTTGACTGGTACTGAGGAATCATTCGACCCTGTCTGGGTGGAACCCGTCAACGACGGCTCATCCGATTGTGATTCGGTTGCTAATCATCAAAAAGTAATGAAAAACAGTTTAAAATACTAACTTTTAAATAATCAGTAATCCATGAATAACAAGTCATTCATGCGGTTGGATCTCATACATTCATTTAAAACTTTCAATCATTGATCAGGAAATTACCTTTTAGCTAGTCTCTTGCGAGTTTTTTTACAGTATACTTTTACGAAACCGAAAGTTGGAAATCATAACTTTACATTTTTACCAGAATATCAAAGAAAATAACTATAAAGGGGTATCAGTATCGTCTCCTTAAGGTACTAAAACTAACTTAAAATACACATACTCCTACCGTAGCCGAAAGCCTCGCCTACAATTCAAAAGTAAAGCTGTTCATAAAATCTGCTACATAAAAGATACCATAAAATTTCACAATTTCTTTATGAAATTAAAATCAACTAAATGGTTTATTGGAAGATCTGCATCAATTCATGTAACAACTTAGAAGTGGTATTAGAGCTAGAAGAACTTAGGTGAAAGTTGCATATGTCTCAATCTCCCCAAATATTTTGCAGAATCCCGTTTAGGTTACTTCTCCCATTCCCATATATTCCATCTCTCATAATTTATGCATCTAAGGACTGCATAGTGTCCTTTAAACTCGTAATCAAGTGCTAAAATACCCTTTATTATCATAATAAGGACCATTTCATATGATATAAACGCATACGTTCCTTTAACTGTTACAGTTATCTTTTACAAATTCTTATAAACTTTCCCAATCATTCATATAATTTTTATTACAACTTTGGACACTTTTTCTCAAATAAGTTTTAAGGCTCATCTTTCCTGCAGCTTATCTAATCGAAATGATAGGATGAGCTGATAGGACAATATTCCATTCTTGTCACTTGTTTATTATTCAGCTAAGTAGGTAAGTTGGCTGAAGTGGAATTACCTTATTACAATATATGTAAACTAGACAAACAGAAATCCTCTACTGGCTCTACCTCATCCTAGCTCTCTCGTCTACATTATTTAGGGACGGTGAATGCACACACTTTACTGCTGAATAAGAGGAATTTCAATTGGTGATAAAAGAGTTTGATGAATCCTTAAAAGACGTGCAGATTGGAGAGTGCTCATCCTACCAAAATAGAGGTTTAGTGTCGTAGTATTATGGTGGTTAGAAGCTGTGTGGTAAGGGTTTATCAGTAAGGAGAATTCTACTTGTAAGATGAAGCACTTTTACAAACGGAGAGCTTCTGTCTGTAAAGAAGTGGAAAATGACTAAGCGATTAACATGGTCGGGAGTGTGTGAAAGCCAGAGCATTGCAGCAGCACCAGCAAAGTAGCAAAGAAGAAGCAAGGCAGAAGGGGATAAAAGTGACCTTTTTAGTAATTTAAATTGTTTAGAGAGTGACTTTGCGGAATTTTTAGATAAAAGACTGTGGAGCCTCATCACTTCTTGCTCTTCGTGAATAATATAATAAACGACTGGATTTTTATAGAAAAACTTTCTATCCTGATCTTCGTCGTCTGTTCATGATGGAAGGCACTCATGAGAAAAGAATTAAGGATAGACGCAATGGTGATGAAGTGCACCATTACTATTCTTCAGTGAATCAAAAAGAAATAGTATGGTCAAGGGATGCGATGCATTTGCCTTAAATCCTTCATTCCCACTTTTAGTTCTCATCGCATAAGAAATGATTCAACTCTCAAACCTCAAATATCCACAACAGGTTGTTATCTTTTGTGCACTATTAATAATAAAAGACGTATAATCCTCGAAGGCGACAAAGCATTAAAGAAGAGACTCATCCTCAAAGTAGTAAAGTATCAAACGCTTCATTACATTTTAAAAGTACATATAAAAGTTGGCTGCTTCAGAGGCAGGGATAAAAAAAACCCTGTGATCATTCCCAGGACTTTATGTTTATCTACATGTTTAGTAAATGATGAACGTCTCTCATGATCAGCATCCCATCGGGTCGTTTTACCCTTTACTACCAAAACAGAGTCAAGTCTTTGTGGTACGGTGGCTGTGACTACTAATTACTAAAATTAAGAGTTGCAGGCTTCTATACAGAAGATTGGTGGTTCTACGGTCTCATAAAACCATTCGCTGACATTAAATATTGGTTGTGTTGCTTGCTCAGTAATTAGGTTTACAGGCTTCGATCATCCCTTGCAAATTAATAGCCTACAACTTTTACCTCTGCTATGCCATACTGAACAATAGGAAAGCAAATACATGCAGGATAAATTCAGAACCCTTAAACACCACCTACTCCTTGATGAACTTTGCAAAGAACCGTAAACGTTGGACAGTCTCCAACCAAACTATGAAGGCGTAAGACAGCTTCTAAATCAAACTTTAATTCCTACATTCAGACTGAAACTACCTGCTGCCGTCATAAAAGTTATAAAAATACCCGATCGAAAGGATTTCCTGAGACATGATACTTTTCTCTTCCAATAATATTCCTGCTTATTCTTTGTTCTAAATTGTCTACGAAAAGGCCATGTCTTTAGAACAGAACATAACATAAGTTGCATGTCTAAATATCACCAAAATAATAGGGGAAACTGGATATTAAGGGTCGTATAATTAGGGAAACTCACTTACACCCATAGCACCAAGAAGGCCAAACGACAGGGCTGCTATTGGTATCCAATTCTGTCATAATTGGTTATGTCACGAAGAGAAATGTAATCTCACTGCTGGTCCAACGTCGGGTTAAGCACACATATGAAATGATTGATCGAACGTGCTCACAAAATCAGATATTATTACCGTTTCAAGCGAATGGGTACACCGGAAATCGATATTTGGAGCAGTTCTAATCGAAAACAACTACTGCGGGGGCAGATGAGATGAGACAAGCCGTTCCTTACTATCACTGTCAACTGATTATTGTACTAAAGTTAGTATATAGTACATGTTCCGCATTTGTCAAGGCTTAACCTTCAATCTGATGCAAAATGCAGAGCACGTTAATCACAGGTGAAATGACAAGGAAAAGTAGAGATTTCACCGAAATATGAATTTCCCTATGGTAGTCCGACTGCAACTTGGATGAGCACTTGAATCAAACTAAAAGGCATGCACTGGAGTAAAGTCTTGTTTGATCATCAACAGGTTGTTAGATTCAACCAAGATGTATGTGCTTATTTTCATCCAACCTTCATACGCTAAAGAATAGAAATGTGCCTGCAGGAAATCTCTTCCCATCGCTTATTCCAAGTATAACTCAAAACTTTATTCATTTTTATACAGATATAATAGCACAGCCTTCAACGACACCGACTAGGTACGCGTATTTAACATAGGTAGCCTATTTTTTACCATCACTTACTCCAAAGTTTAGTAAAGAAAGACTCCTATCTCCTCTACCTGCTTGTGTTTTGGTTCCAACACTAAAAACTGACAATGAGCTCATCCTTTAAGCTAGGCTTAAGATCATCCCTCTAAAAACCCCTGTGCTTATTATCATTACTGCTTAAGTTAGATGGATTTCCTATTCATTGTTGCAGACACACAGATCAAGGAAAAAAGTCAAGGGAAGTCCGTACGCACGACTATATTATCCTGTGTAATAAGTCTACCATCTACTTACTGCCTACCTACTTCTGACTTATCATCGTGAGTAATTATTGAATACGACGTGTTTAATTCCCCCTTGAGATATGGGTGCATGGCTTGGCTTTAGTAGTGTGCCTCTTTTTATCAAGAAGGGCTTAGCTCACCTAATTCCAAAACATTTTCAGATTAAATTACTCAACCATTAGACTCCTGCTCTTACACACAGTCCATGTCTAATGACCAGCATGTCTTGTAGTAAAAAAAAAGCATATTTTTTCTTTTTTTTTAAATCTGTCTTTTATACAAGCTAGGAATTTACACCCAAACTAAAAATTCTGTAAATTGACGAATAAGAAATAAGAGCTCAGACAGAATCTACTGAATAATGCTGCATTTTATTTCTTTTCTTTGCGTAACAGAAAGGCTAGGCATTTTTCTCCGGCTCGAGTGATAATTGGCATGTTTTCACTGACAGGAGTCTCGCATTCTGTAAACCTTATATACACTTGGTACACTGAGAAAAAATAACTGACCATAAGAGCTCGAGGGGTGCCATGGTCTTCAAAGAAAAGATATATGAACTCGACAAGGCAAACAGTTCTGAATTATGATGGCACTGATGATGAGGAGACTAAGATCTGCAAATGTTGGATGGGGAGAAAAGTTCACAAGAGATATTGAATATTTAATGTATGGATGTGTATCTAGAGACACATTACACCTATCCATCTCAGATTTTATGTTAATGTTAGTCAAGAGATAATAATAATATTATGTTCATGGGCACAGACATGCATGCATATTGAATGCATTTAAAAGAGAATGAATATGAATTCCTCATCTGAAATCAATCTTCCACATCGGAAACTGACCAAAGGATACTTACTAGGTATTTGGTTGGAAGGAAGAGTCGTTGAACTTTATATTGCTTTGGTTAATACAACAATTTATATTTAGTATTTGGACTCCGCAGCCAAATGACTCTTCTCATGAATCCGCTGAAGCGTCAAAGATGACTTCCGGTAATTTTTTACCTCTTTTCGTATTTCGTAGCCCTCTGTATGCCGTTGGGAGTTGTACCTGTGCTAAGATAGTTGAGCTACTTGTAATATTATTTGCTTACACAAAGATGCTGAGAATAAAGCTTAATAAAAGTCCTTGGAGTTTGTGAAAAATGATGCTTTAAATCATCCCACAGTCTCTCCTCTTCTTCGGTTATTTGACTTCAAGTTTGACAATGCGAGTCGACAACTGTTTGTCAAATAAATGTTGTTGTCAAATGTAGTTGGAACAAAAAACCTTGCAATTATAGTTGTACTATTGCTTCCATCTTTACCGATGCATTGTTTTTTTCGTTGGAGAAAAACTTTTCATACTAACTCTATTAATTATTTACTCCAAGAAAGAGCTGGTTAGGTTTGAGCCTAAAATAAGCCGTGTACTTTTGACCCAGATTAATGGTCAGAAGTAGTAATAAATGAATCGAATGGAGTGAATTATCTTTAGAGAAGAGCCTTTCCTTTCCACCCTCATCCCCTTTTTCAATGCCAAAGCTCATATATCATTGAATTGATCAAACCAAAGCTAAGCTAAGGCTAACTAATAGTTCTTCTTGAATTGCTTCGCGAAACAGTTATTAAATTGTTTATCAGCGAAATTCAGGACGGAATCCACGTCAAACCCTGCTACTTCTTTGCTTATTGGTTTGTTTTACTGCTTACGTACCATGAATCGGAATGAAAACTAAACATTGTGTTTTTATGGGAAAGGGATTTTGCGGTTAAAAAAGGAGATGCACTTTAAAGCTTCTCAATACCATAGAAAATGGTGGAAAAGCCCTCAGACACTGAATACTTCTGAGAACATTTGTTGGATTTTTATAGAGAAAAATAATATTTAAGATTTTTATTCACAGTCAGACAAGGACTGAATCCATCCCGACTACAGTGTTCATAGTGTACACTCGATCCCATTAGGTCAAAAGATAGAACATGTGCAGTAAATCCTATACAAGGACTTTCACGGATGAGTTCACACATACGTGCATACGTGTACTCCCAGAGTGTATGAATCAGTCTTAGGAAAGAAGGTTTAGGTTTCCTCAAGTACGGAGTTTAAAAATCATCTTGATCAAAAGTAATGCTTGATTCTTGGGTTCAGTTAGCTTTTATATGTTATGATATGCTATGAATTTGTTAGTCGTAATAGTAGTAGTGTACTACAGTGCGAGTAGTATTCAAGCAGAATAATCCTCCAGGATTGCGAGACCATGACGGAAACAGGAGACGTAGTCAACAACCATGGTCGTCGTGAAGCAGTGTTAGTAGTGCTAGAATGACGAAGACGACTGTGGTCAAATGTCGTCTTTCACCAATGCACACACTGCTACACGTTCAACTGTGGCTTCTAATTCGTTTCCCAATATGAACTTCCGTTCTGTTTTTTTCTGTCTGAAAACTTGCAAAAAGTTTACTCTATTCAGCCAGTCAAAGTCCCCGTCTGTAGTCAACACACAAAAGATCTGCTATGAATATTAAAGCGAAACCTTTGCAATACACAGTTTGTATGGTTTAAGGCAAAATATGTTTTCTCTCCACATTGAGACCCATTTTTTAACGTTTATAGAAATGATTCCGACATTAGCCTGACTACAAGCTTGAGCACGATCATAAAAAGGGGTTGCCTCTGCATTTCAAAGCCTTCATTTTGGGATGAATTGAAGATTATGTACTATGTGAAAATTCATGACAAGCAAAAAATGTAAGTTTAATTTTTTGTCACGGTTCTCTGAAATTGTCATCCCAAAAGTAGCAACTCTTCGATTGAAGATTAAGAGTAGGAAGGAGACCTACCACACATCACAACTCTTTAGTGCTTAACTTAACTGTGCTAATATCAGAAGAATGTCATGCTGTTTAGTTTACTCCTTGAGTAAATTTAGGGGCAAACTTTTCTTGTGTTTTAAGACTTAAATTGTAGGTGCTTAGAAAAAACTGACAAGCTGGGTTATTCTTCGGATGAGAGATGATGTCCACATATCTCTAGCAGAATCCAAATCTCAATCTTACACATCTACAGATCGTCGTCACAGTGCTTTGTCATTCTTTCGCCGTAGATTAAGCTACCGCTGCTGTCTGCTATATGACTCTTTTGAAAAACGTCCTCATCTAAAAATCTTTAACAGCCCTACGGCCAACTAACGCTCACTGTGTAATTACATTTTACATCATCAATATTCATTCTTTTTCTAATGCTAGCTGCTGCTGTTGCTTTTGCTCTCCGTTTCTTTGGCCAATGACCATTAGGATTTAGGATGGACAGTCGACGGAGACAAAAAGATTCTCATTTTCGACTAACTCCATCACGGTCTTGAAATTATTCATACGGAGGTCAACAAGAGGAAAGAACAGTCATCAGCATGCGTCCATCTTCCCTCTCTCTCTCTTAATGTTTTTCCGAGGCAATTGTATAATTAGTTTTTTGTGTTCCAACTCCTTCGAACGAATGGCAGAGAGGATCTTTTGTTAAAATAAATGAAACATTGCATCTCATAAGATTATGCTATGTGTTGTTCTGTTGGTCAACTCGCATAAAAGTTTCACAACATAATAGTATTAACTTGTAGATACTATTATGCCATGCTTTCATTGCCAGATACTACATACAAATCCTGTTGGCAGAGGAGCCCCTACGCAATTTCTTTCTCTCTTCATCATCCCCAGTAATATAATATCGTTTATTACTCAAAGACTACTAACTAATTGTAAGGTATGAAAAATATCTACTCTGACCGGCCATCGGAACCTTTTCCAACGGATGGACGTACGATGCTAGTGCTTGAGAAAAAACGCTGACTGACTGCAGCCTATTAACGAGATGAGAAGATTATTAGGAAAAAGTCCAATGAAGCTATGATGATGGTTGGTGATGCGATTGTGACTTTTCCCAACCAGTATTACGCTGCGATTCTTATTCACTCACAGATCTATTGTACAAAGGAGATCAGAGAAACTCAGTATGGATAGCGGAGCGGATACATTAGAGCCATACAGAACAGAAGTAGTAGTCTGTTACTTTGTGGCGTATGTAAGTTACTTTTTAAGTGTAATATGGATGTTAAATAGCTTTTCATCTCCAACATATGCTCCTCATCCTTCCCAGTTTCATTAATCATAATTTTCTGAGCCCGATTGCTACCTACCTACCTACTACCTAGCGTTCAGAATATAATAGAGCAACATAAGGTTCTTCTTTTTTAAAGAGGTGAGTTAACTCATAAAAAAAGTCTTCGTGTACACACAAAACGCAGCTCTTTCAAGAGAAGAATAGTCTTATCAAATTGGATGGCCTTATTCATTCCGTTGATGAATAGAAATTCAATGTAAAAAAGGGATAAATAAGCATCAAACAACGAGACTCAAGGGTGGCAATTATTATTACGGCTTGGCCTTTTTTAGTAGTCAAATTCCTGAAATTGTATTCATGGATTTTGGATCAGTAGCCGACGAATATCGCTCTATAGAAAAGGCTTAATCCGTCCGTGGTACCCTTTGCTTGGTTTAATTCACTACTACTGCAGTGTTGGAAAATGCATTTTTTTTGTAGAAATAGTTGATGCATGCATAGTTGTTGAAGAAAATGTATTTATTTAAATACTCAATTTTTCATATCGCGTCGAACGTCTGTTGTTTATGTTAAAGATTGTGACAGATTTGAATTAATCATCATTATACAAAGCGATGACAATGGATATGCATCTTGATCTTGCCTTAAAGGGAACCCTAAACTAAAGCTCTTGAAGTTAAAGCTATTTGGACCTCTAATAGCGATAGTTTTAGGAACTCTTTCATTTGAAAAAAGAAATCCGTCCCTTGAATTTGTATTCGAAACGTTTTACGTTGCATAAATAAAGTATAAGGCAGAGGTTAGAGGCATGGATTAATACCTGAAATTGTGTTGACTTCAGAAGTCCATGAAGAGGGACTGCTACGTTCCAACTTCATTGCTTCTTTCTTTTCTCCATCCCCATTATCCATGTCAGATTCAGATAAGCCCATGTTGGGGGCACCAGTTTTATTATTATTTCCGTCGCATGATGTCCACTCTGTGAGACTTCTTGGAGAAGATCCTTCAGTGCCCAGTGAATCCATATCCCCAACTGATGTACCACTTTAGTAGTGATAACAAAACAATAAATAATAATTCATTTGATGCAACAAATGATGACATGATAGACTTTGGTTTGATTTAACTACCTTTTGGGCCTTGTAAATCTTGACCAATCCAAATATCCCCGAGGTTCAACGCAACTTCCACCAGAAGAGCCGGAGCATTCGTAGCCTAACACTCCAAACGGCATTTTCATCTGAAATAATTTTAAAATAATTTAACATGAAATTTAAAGCAAGCTTAATAAGCTAGCTCTAAAAAAAACCACTAGTCTGAATTTGAATCATGCATAGCAAATCAATGCATTGTAGCCATTATCTTTAATCAGTGAATTTTTACCGTGTGGATAATCTTGAATGTGTATGGAAACACGCCAAATTTTAATAACTCGCCAAGAATGCTTTGTACAAAGTTGATGCATGAAATTGGTAAAAGTTCGGTGAACTTTTCTCGACCACATAAATAAAATAATAGGTTAGCCCATACTGCTTTTAAGGTCTATGCGTTTAAAGGATTCTGATAAGTTTAGGTCTACAAATATGAATTAATATCCTTTCAGTAGTAAATGCTTTCAACGGACCGGTTGAGACGATAGACGAGATTCGAGATCCCGATCACATCTTAACATCATCCATACGAAGAGATAATCATAAACTAGATCTTGTCAAATAGCTGGAGAAGTGTGCAAGCCTAGAGCCAAGTTATAACGACCATGACCACGATTTGCATGAAGATTCCGGCTTGTTCAGAAAGTCACGGAGTTGCATAGTATGTACTCTCGATAATGGTCGATGGTATGATTATTGACATAGACAGAAGTGTTATTCCCTAACCTATTTTGACTCTTGCTATCAAAATCAGGCTATGAAATTGTACGATTAAGAAGGAAGGATGAAAATATAGGCGAGTGTTATTGTACAAAGTAAAGAAAAGGGTTCAAGAAGAATTCGAATAAGATGGACATAATAGGTTGGCAAGACTGGGAAGAAGGATACAGTTGAAATACGCTACTCGCATTTTACTACTTACTACTAACTACTACTACTACTCTAGGGTGTACCTCAAGGGCAAAAGATTATTAATCATGCAGCGGGTATAGAACTATTGTGTGAGATCCTATGTGAGTGAGTGACTACCTGTATTTAATTATTTCTCTATTGTTAAATCAGCTACACTGCCGCCAGTACCTTCCATCATATCACGACTATGACGGCCTGAAGCCCTGCCGTTCTTACAATCATTTTGACCATGGAACTAAACAAAAGAAAGGAAGGTCATGGGGTCACTTATTCAGTTTCAATGTAATTTTGATGAGGCCCCTTTGGTGATGCGGACTCGAAAAGCTTACTCAAATTGCTGCCGACTCCGAATCAATCCTATTCACCCATCTTCAGTCTCTATCAGTTGTATTATTTTATGCTAACCATAAGTGTAGGTACAAAATCTACACTACACGCAAGTTTTAAGCTCATCAGATTCTATTCTATGCATTATTAAAATTACAGCAAATTTGTATTTGAAACCAAGCTCTAACGTCAAAATCCTACTGATTACTTCGGGCACAATCAACAATAGGATTTAATTGTTCTACTAAAACATCTACGGGCACCATTGTCTATATGTAGACACAATAAAGTCAACGCAACCGTGTGAAAGAACACAACTCTGATCACTTTTTGTTTAATTCCTTGTTAAATTATTAACGCTGCTTGCGGTATGTGTATTTAGGTACATCATGAATGACATAACAGATAACACCAAAACTCACATGCTGATTCAAAATGAGTTTACTCAGACAGACAATCGGACTATGGTTCTGGCATGATAGATAAAATGTTCAGTCTTTTCATAAGAGATGATACCATCCAAATTGATATGCTAGTTAAATAGCTAAACTAAACCATTATTAGGAAAAACTACGCTTTCACTTTGTTTTCTTCCTGCAAAACATGACGTATGCATAGTAAATCGTATGAAACAGGTGTAAACCGGTTTTTAGTTCATTCATTGATTTTTCTACGATATGAATGAGTGGGTGAAGCATAAACGTAACGCAATAACAGTCAGATTCATACAAAGTAATGAGACTGATGCTGGAAGCTCCAATTCCCACCCTAAACCGGTTTTTCGTCTGCTTAATGCGCTTTCTTTCTCTCTTAAAAACATTTTCATTCCAACTTAGTAGTTCAAGAGTTGGTTTAAAGTTGTAAAAAGGCCACCTTTACCATAGACAATGAGGATGAGGAAGAACAAGACTCTTTCACCCTCTCAAGAGGCGAATGATGTTGATGAAAGTAGTCAAATTCCTGCTCCTGATGTTGATTAATCCCACTTTGGTTTTTACTAATCTTGATAAAGCTATTGGAAACAGTCCCACATTCACAAAGAGGCGAGTGGACACATAAGATTCCTTTGTTTATCAGAAGCTTAATAGATTTCCCATTATGTCGAATGGAACGTTTCCAATCTTTTGCCGTCTCTCTACCACTTATGTATTGGAACTCGTTAGGGGTGAGCCAATATCTACTTTTGAATAGGATGCAAGGACCTTTCGAGCCTTGACAGAGTTTTGTGAGGTACATTAGGGCTTGATTCGGACCACATTCTACGGGTAAAATTACTTGCTCAAGGGATGCATCGTAAATAGGTTGGATATAGTTTTCCTTTGTGGATTTTAGAAATGTAGGACTAAGGATTGTTTGAAGAGATCGGGATGCGTTGGAAGAGCCATTTGTAAGATTTATATTAGACTGGATTTGAAAGTGTGAGGTTATCGAATCGGTGCTTGGTGGAGTCATTTGCGGTAAAGGGGATGATGATAGGGCGGATGCGGAATCACTGGAGTCGGATGACGAACACCCTGTGATTATCTTTCTCCTGGGTGTCGATAAATCGACCTCACTCAAATATTTGTCTGACGGATGAAACTCAAAATAGTCCTCCACACCAGGATTGATAATGCAATTCATTATCTCACTCTTTCCCTTAGCTCAAGTAAAAGTTTTTAAAAATATTTTTGCCAGCATTATTTCTCCCAACACTGACCTTACAATTTACTTTATTAGCTTATAGAAGTTTAAGATGCTGGCTTTGAGTTCGGAATGCACTTAATGTAATTTTAAGAAGTATTTTCCTTAGCGTGCAATGCACTGATACTCTGTGATTGATGGATGGGTATGAGATATCAATTCCAAAATAAAAAATCAACAAATTGAACTTGTTTTTCTTTAATAAACTTGAAATAAAAACATAAAGTAACAAGAGTAAAAAACTAGATCCTTTATCAAATGACCAGCTAAGCCAAGTCTCAACTCAATATTGACATGAACTCTTAAAGTTTGCAATCTTTAGTCAAGACAAGTCGTAATGGTTCATCAAGCCGATAGTGCAAAGATCAATGTGGTACGCGTCCCCGACCACTAAACAACAAGCCATATCATTTTGCCATCGTTGATTCAAGTTTCGAAAAAAGGGGTTGGAAACATACACTATATGGTTTTCAGTTAAGTCGAGTGTAATCATTGATCAGGTATTACGTACCTAGAGGATTACGTATTGATAAAAATGACAGGACGGTAAATTAGAGGTACTTTCATTTTACGGGAGCCAAGTTTAATCAAGTTGAACTAAAGGAAATTTGATGTTACAATAAGTGCAACCTGCAAAAGTAAAAGTGGAAGTTAGAGAAAGCTCATTCATCTACGCTTCGAAGAGGTTAAGCTTGGATAAACATAGTGGCTTAATGACAGCAAAAACCTCTCATCACTTCCATCCAATTGAATATTCTGTCAAAACCACGAAAATTTTCGTTACACGATCCACACCATCGATTTACTTACAACAAGCAAATTGCTGTGATGATCCAGAACCAACTTTATGCCTTACCTATGGCTTCTTGCAGCATGAGAGCACAAACTATAACTTAAAAAACTCTCACCGGTAATCACTATGCAGAAATAAACTACTAATGAATTACAACTGCAATAAGGTAGTAATGATAAACAAGCAAGCTTTGAGGGAGAAACTATGCATAAAATCTGAAATTAAACATTGTCTTTAGTCAAGAAGAAGGGTTGTTTAATTGAAGACCGTGGGAAATCGTACGTAAACTCGGTTTGACAGTCGTATAAAAGCTTAGCGTATCTTTCGAAAGTTTTGTTAAAACTGGAGTAAAAGTATCCCATCCCCTTGTTAACAAGTTAATCAATTTAAGGTATCCGCTTTAAATAGAATTATAATAGATAATCAATCAATAGGCAATCGTCATGTTGAGTTAAACCCAACTTTTCTAAATATGCCTATGACTCGAGAACAAAATATAGTCACTACTGGTGCGGTGGGTGAAACATAATCAACGTTCATTTTAAAGCTCTCTTTTCTATACCAATAATATTTCAAAGTTGGAAATTATAACATTTAATGCACTTATTCGTCAAAGATTTCCCTTCTCCTAATCTTCCCTTTAACTTTACATCACAAAAGTGCTTGATCTCACTTTGTCAAAGACACTTAACCGTTTTTTATGCAGAGTATAATCAGGAATACCATCACCAAGTAGGACGATGACATTCAGTCTCATCTTCATAACCTCTCCTATACTATTTAGTTTACTGAGTCTAAATACTCCCTTCTATTCTAAATATTCTATTTTCCATTCCCTTTTTCTACCGTTGACTTTACTTACGATAAGCAAATAGTCGACAATCATTATCATTATTATGAATTTATGAGAATAAGCGTCGAGTCGGGAGGTGATAATGGAGGCGACGACATGTACAACAGTCGTCGTGACGAAAAATGTAGTTTTTTGTCCAATCCGTTCGTTGATGAACCCGCACGTTCATCGGATACTAGTTCCTTTTCATTATCATTAGTCCACGATAAAAATTCTTAATCTAGCAAATGATATAATTCCTTTGGTCGGTCAGACGAATTCTTCAACATGTTCCTCGCCAACCGACTACTAGTCTGAAGAACTGAATGGTCATAAAATGGGCGTAGAAGAGATGACTAGTGAAATCTCATTTCTCATAATCTTCATTTCATTTTTTATTTCTTTACTTTGGATCGTTATAAATACGATTTTACACGTTTCACCTCACACGTTTAGGCTAGGGATGCTGTCCTCATCCTTGCTTAGCTCCTTAATACTATCTGTTCTGTAATAGTAATAATAATATAATCCCAGAACGGAATCGACAGTCGTGATTAAGATCCTTGGAATGATAATGTCTCTCAAAATCAGACTACGATCTTTGGCTCCAGCGTAGCCTTAGCTTGCCTCCCTCAACGCTCGCTTAGTCTACGAAATATGTACATTTTTTACTACATCTTTTGCTACCTACAGAAGTGATGAGAAGTTGGAATGATAAGTTGCAGGATGATACATATAAAAGACAAGCATTGCATTGTAGCAAATTTTTTAGTAGTAAATATTAGAAGCGTGATGGTGTTAATAACACTGATGATGCGCCGTTTCCGATGTTTTGATCCACGGATGGATACATCATCCTTATCTACTCTTTCTCACTATTGATCTCAATTCCACCAAACAGCAAGTCTTATCGAGTATAGGTAGTAATAGTATAAAACAGTAGCATGCGATAAGGAGATGATGATTATAATTTATTACACAGTGGTGCTTCTAAATTCCCTATGTATTGGCTTAAATTTCAAATAAAATAAAACAATTTCATCCAAGTAGTATACCCATTTTTAAATCATTTTCTGGACTGTTGCCATTTATTATAGTACAAGTAATTACTGTGGAAGCTCTGGGTTTGTTTAATCTAGTAATTTGTTTTCCAAAACGCTGTGAAAAATGAAAAAAAAGTTTCACAAAGATGTTCTTGATTCGATATACCAACCACTAAGGTCACATTAGACACTAACCGTATTTCTCGTAATAATACCCCTGGGGAAAATTGGAAATTCCATTAACATGGACAAGATAAGGCAAATTCCTAATTTTAACGCGGACAGGTTTTAGTAGAGTATTATACCCTGGGAAGGGGGAATTATTTGGGGGGAGGGGGCATTATTTCGGCAAATACGGTTCTAGCACTACGTTAGTTTCTAAAATGTACTTTTTTAGGAAAATTAGTATATTTTTCATACAAAATTAACAATTAAAACGGAAATGTGTGGGAAAACCTGGGAAAACTCTGTAATTTTTGTACTTATTTTCATGTAAAAAGTAACGTTTGATGGAAGTGGAAGTGTGGAAGTGGAGAGAATGTCTGAGAACTACTCCAACTCTCTCTAGCCCCAAGCACCAAAAACTACATCCCCACCTGACAATCTCTCCCTTCAAATCCACCAAATTCAACTTTATATTATTTACCACAAAGAAAAAAAAACAATAATTTACAAAATTTAATTTTTAATTACTTTTTCAATTCCAATTAATAAAAAGTAGAAATAAATTAGGGATTTTGATCAAAATTGGGAGGATTTGACCATCCCAGAGTTCTCCGCTTTTAGGTGGATGGAACCCTAAAGAGATCGGGGTATTTTAGTGGGTGGAACAGCCACAGCAACAGCAGTCAATCAACAATTTTAAAAAGTGGGTAATTTTTTTTACAATAATTCCCTGACAATAGGCCGCCCTCGTTAATGAACCCGCGCGCTATCCTTTACTTGCATGTTAAACGGGCATATCTTCCATGTTAAACTTGCTTGAAAAACATAATCTTTCCGTACATAAGCCGCGGCCTGTTGACAGGGAATTACGGCATTTAATTTATCAGTAACTATGTTACCTTTTTATTTTGAAGTGGATTGATTGCATGTTTTATGGTGGTTTAAAAAATTGTTTTGGTGAAAGAATCATTCTCATCGACGCTTTAATTGTCAGTTGGCTCTTCTATTGTCTTTTATGACCTTGACAGTATTTTTTTTTTATAAATAGGGAGGTGAATTTGCAAAGCAATCAAAGGCAAGAGGGGATATTAACGCTGTTCCTGGAGGATTTTAAAGTAACGCTGGAACGTTTAACTTTGAATTTGGAAGTTTGTAGGAGGAAATAGAAGAAGGCTGGGTGGACAATCCTGCTAGAATTCTAAAGGAAGAAGGAAGGGCTTATCAGGAAAAGTAATCGTGATCGTAGTTCCCCTGGTAGATCTCTGGGTTGGAGTTGGAGATCAAAGGTTTAGAGGATTTAGCAAACCTAACAAGTAGTTGTCATTATCATTAAATAGAGACAATCTGTCCAAGTTGTTTTGAAGAGCAAAATCCAAATTGTAACATTCATCGCCATTCCAAATCATCCTTTCGATAACCACAGTAAGTTCCAGTGGTCTAGTGTCACTATTACGCACGAATTGTAAACTCTGAAGTCTGTAGTTATATTAATTATCAAGTGAGTGATTGTATATAAATGTTTCATTGTTGTGGTGGTAAGCATCATTTATTCATGATCGTTTGTAATAACCCTTTTTAGAAATGAGTGGAAACAAGAAAGGTAACAGTACCGCGCTGTCCCGTCTACGGCAAGACTACATGAGATTGAAAAAGGATCCTGTACCTTACATTGTTGCAGAACCTTTGCCCAGCAACATTTTAGAATGGTTAGTTAATTTTAATCTTGTAGAATTTTATTGTAAAATTATAGTATGAAACATAAGAGTAATCGTCTTTTGATTTCTAGGCATTATCTTGTCCGAGGACCTGAAAAATCTTCATATGAAGGTTTGTGTTTGTTTTTATTTGAAGAGTTAAAATGAATTAATACGCATTCGAATTTCTGGTTTAGTTGCATTTATTTTTGTTTTCTTCTTTTTTCAGGTGGAATATATCACGGGAAATTGAAGTTTCCTCCAGAGTTTCCGTTTCGTGCACCTAGTATTTACATGATAACTCCTAATGGAAGGTTTGTCACTGTCTGCTGTTTGATAGTTTGATTATTAATACACTCATGCAGTCAGATGGAGCATCTATTTATTTTAAATTATGATTGATTGCTTTCTTAAGATTCAAAACTAATACCCGCTTGTGCCTGTCTATATCCGATTTCCACCCTGATACTTGGAATCCTGCTTGGTCTGTGGGAACGATTCTTACTGGATTATTATCATTTATGGTTCGTACTTCATTGTTTTGCATAAAAATAAACCTTTGAAATCTCACTGAAGAGTCTTTCCATTATTTTGTAGCTTGAAAAATCCCCAACATTGGGCTCTATCGAGACATCTGATACTGAGAAACGTTCGTTAGCCTTCAGGTCCGTCGAATTCAATCTAAAGGACAAAACGGTTACAGAACTGTTTCCTGAAAGTGTCGAGGTTACAGTTTATTTAGTTGTTTTTGTGATACAGATCGGTTATTTGGTTTAAATTAAAAGAAAAATTAATTACGATTCTATAGGAAATGAAGACGATTCAGGAAACGCGACTGACATCTTCGAAAGCTACAAAAGCGCTATCTGGAACTAGGAAGCCTTCCGTATCACTTGCTATCAATCAAGGTTCGTCCAATAATTATCAGAGTGTTCTAGCTACAGCAATCGTCGCCATCGGGTTCGCGTTTTTCGCATACAGCGTTAGATATGTACTGAAGAGTTTAGCGTACGACGAGTCGTGAATATTAACAAGTGAATATGGCGATCTTAATTAATATGTTTTTCGATAATCGCTAACTACTTAGTTCTTTTTCCTGTTACGCAATGAGTGAAATATGTTATTTTATATTTGATGTAGGTGTATCTAAGTCAAATCCTACCTAAATTCTTTGTCTGAATGAATTATCCCATCATCCCGATCTTCCATCTACATCCTGATTTCCACCCTCCTCTTTACTTCTCTAACACACAACTATCTATCCTGTCTTCTTAGAAAAAGGAATAAAAATTTGAAGTTGCTCCTTAAATTGATACTTTTTATTACACATGAAACTAAGTCAAACCCTTCTGTTATCGTTTAAGAATGAGTAACCCATAATTATGCTATTTTAAAATGGCACGAGATTCGTTTTTGTTAAGTATGACCTTGACCTATATAATGAAAACATGGATTGCACCTCACAATACTTTGAGACCACTGGTTTATTTCATATCGGTAGTAATCAGTCGTGACAGCACAGGTAAGATAAATACGGTTGTACGTAAAATATAAATGCTTGTAAAAACTTAATGGTAAGCCGTTTTGAATACTAATAAGAATCGAAGTACACTAATGGAGACATCGTAAGCTAGACAGAGCTACAATAAAAAAAAATGAAGGTTTAGGTGTAGTAACTGGAATACTTAATCAACTTCTTCCATTCGAGACGCATCTTCAGACTCTCCTTCCAATGGTGGAACATCATCTTTAGTTTCCTCAGCAGGCAACGGTTCATCATCGTCGATCCCCAAGCCAAGTTTGATCATTCGATGGATTCGGGCAGCGTGAACCTAATTATTTAGCAAAACCAGGATGGTTAGTATATGTTTCAATCCACGGGGAATGAATGTTATGGAAATACAACAATCACTTACGCCAGGATCTTCAAGACTGAATCCAGAAGACAGTAGAGAGGTTTCGAACAGCAACATGACTAAATCTTTGACACTCTTGTCGTTCTTATCTGCGTCAGCTTTAATTCGCAAGTTCTCTACAATTGCATGCTCAGGATTGATTTCTAGATGTTTCTTAGCAGCCATGTACCCCATAGTGGAGGTGTCCCTCAGTGCTTGAGCTTTCATTATGCGTTCCATGTTAGCGGTCCATCCGTATTGCGAAGTTACAATACAGCATGGCGAATCAACCAGCCTGTTTACAATTATCAGGATATTAATTACTGAACTTAAGTACTCATCTTCAACCACTAAGTTAATTTTCATTACCTGTTGCTCACAACTACTTTCTCAACTTTCTTGTCCAAGATATCCTTCATGACTTTGCAGAGCCCCTCGAATTTTGCCTTAGCTTCCTCGAACTGTTTCTTCTCCTCTTCATCTTCTGGGAGTTCCAATCCTTCTTTTGTGACGGAGACCAGGGTTTTACCATCGAATTCTTTCAGTTGCTGAACAACGTACTCATCAATAGGTTCGGTCATGTAGATCACTTCGAATCCTCGCTTCTTAACTCGTTCCACGAAAGCAGAGTTGGCAACATTGTCTCGTGTTTCACCTGCAATTGAATTGTCAAGATTAAAGTCAATGTCTCATTAGATAGAACATTTTGAACTCTACTTGTTCATCCATCAGCAAACGAATCGTAAAAAAAACTCGAAACCTACCAGTGATGTAATAAATGTGCTTCTGGCTCTCCTTCATCCTGGAAACGTAGTCTTTCAATGAGCATTGCTCATCTCCGGATGAAGAGGTGTGGAATCGAAGGAGTTCACTGACTTTCTTCCGGTTTTGAGTATCTTCATGAATTCCCAACTTAAGATTCTTCGAGAACTGCTCGTAGAATTTCTTGTAATTTTCTTTGTCCTCGGCGATTTCATCGAAAAGCTCGAGACATTTCTTAACCAAGTTCTTCCTAATCACCTTCAGGATCTTGTTCTGTTGGAGCATTTCTCGAGAGATATTCAATGGCAAATCTTCACTGTCAACAACACCTGCAAGGAAACAAAACAGGGACGGTTAATTCACAAATTCGATAGTTCGAAGTCACGAAAACAATGTGTAAAAAATCACACGAACATCAATACGATATACGCAATAAATAGTATTAACTCACCTCGCATGAAGTTCAAGTACTCGGGGATTAGGTCTTCACAGTTATCCATAATGAATACTCTTCTCACATACAACTTGATGTTGTTCTTCTTCTTTCGGTTCTCGAACAGATCAAAAGGAGCTCGTCGAGGGGCGAAGAGAAGGGCACGGAATTCCAATTGACCTTCGACGCTAAAATGCTTTACTGCCAAATGGTCTTCCCAATCGTTAGTAAGGGACTTGTAAAACTCGCCATACTCTTCTTGACTGATATCATCAGGGTTGCGAGTCCAAATGGGTTTGGTCTTGTTCAACTCTTCATCTTCAGTGTACTGCTCCTTGATCTTCTTCTTTTTCTTCTTGTCTTTGTCCTCTTTATTATCAGCATCATCATCTTCCCCAACATCTTCAATTTCAGGCTTATCGTCTTCTTTCTTCTCATCATCAGCCTTAACTTCTTCCTCTTCCTCAACTTCCTTCTCTCGCTCCTTCTGAACAACCAACTTGATTGGATATCCAATGAATTGAGAATGTTTCTTCACAACTTCCTTGATCTTTCGTTCCTGGAATACAATAAATGATTTATAATTAAAGTCCTCATTCTACCATGCAATTATTAAACTCAACACACTGATGAATTAAATAGCTAATTAAACTCACCTCACAATACTCTGCCTGATCTTCTTTCATATGGAGGACGATCTTAGTACCTCTTCCAAGAGACTCTCCCGTCGTATCGGTCTTAATGGTAAAGCTCCCACCAGCAGAACTCTCCCAGACGTACTGCTCATCATCATTATGCTTGCTGGTCACAGTGACCCTGTCCGCCACCAAGTACGCTGAGTAGAAGCCCACACCGAATTGTCCAATCATAGAGATATCAGCACCAGCTTGAAGAGCCTCCATAAACGCCTTAGTTCCAGACTTGGCAATGGTACCCAAGTTATTAACGAGATCAGCCTTGGTCATCCCGATACCAGTATCGATAATCGTCAGGGTCTTCCCTTCTTTATCCGGGATGATTTTGATGAAAAGCTCCTTACCAGTCTCCATCTTTGAGGGATCGGTGAGAGATTCATAACGTATCTTATCCAAGGCATCGGAAGAGTTAGAGATCAATTCTCGAAGGAAGATTTCTTTATTCGAGTAGAATGTGTTGATAATCAAGGACATCAACTGGGCGATTTCAGCCTGGAATGCGAAAGTCTCCACATTCTCCGTTTCCATTGGTTCAGGCATCTACAAAAATCCAAAGCACACGCTTTATTACATCATCCATAATTTCATACTCATTCACCACACCCACTATCCTTATCTGCTCTAAGATAAACGACTTAGCAGCAAACAAATACGAGGAAATAGGGAGACATAACCGAAGAAAACAAGGGGAAAAACCGAAGAAAACCAGAAAACAAAAGATTATCAAGACGCCGATCGAAAAATAAAAAAAAACGGAATTACCTTCAATTTTCAGTAGTAATTCACTCGAAATTTCACAAAAAACCAGTAATTTCCAAACAAACAGCTTCACTTTAGTATCTCCTCCTTTTTCACGAAAAATTGCAGTTGAATTTCAGGGAAGTGTCGGTTTCAAAAACTGAGTAAGTTTTATCAACTTTCCTCGACCAGGTTCAACGAGCGACTAAGAAGGAGGCATGGAGATGGAGAGACTAATATAGGGAAGGAATGCTTCTGGAAGAAACTAGAATGTTCGAGAGCCGGCGAGAAGGTTCTCAATTCGCATGCTCTTCTTTTCCCGGCACTCACCTCTCTTTCTCATCAATCCTGCAACTACAGTCACACCGAGCCGTAAAAATGCCACTTTCATTTTAGGTTTTTTGTAGATTTTTATTGCATTTGAGGCACACGAAATTTATGAAGATGCTTTTTTTTTAGATTGGTAAATTGTGCTATGAATTTGTTGTAAAAAATGGGGTTTAAGGTTGTAAAATGAAGCAGGGTAAATTTACCGTTTACTGTTTCTGGAATTTAATTTAAGGATTCTGCGGTGGATCTAAATTAAACATTTGCTTCGCGCATGGTGCCGAGACGTACTATTTTGAAGAGTACGGTGCTATATTTTATCTCAAAAATTTAACATTGTGCTTATGGCATGGCCAGATACTAGATATTTTTGTCAATTTCACTGGAATTCGCTGTATGGTACTGTATCGAGCCGTAAGTAACCCAGCGTCATTCGGAGCCTTTATGTTTGAGGCCTAAAGGTTTCTGAACTTAAGTTTGTTTGGATTTGCACCAGTACTACGTACGTACAAGATGTTCGGAAGGTACTTAATGATTTCTATTAATATGAATTAATAATTTAAAAAGCAAGGGTTTACTTTTCTACTGAACTATGCACAGTAGAAAGGTCCGTGGATTGTTGTTTCGTATTATATTTTCCGAAAAATAAGTCTCCATGTTAAGTAAATTATTCACTATCAATTTGTTCGAAACATAATGTTGCTGGTATTTCGGAAGGAATGATTTTGTCGAGATTGCGACTCAATAGGATAACATTTATGTAACATTATCTAAGCTAAACAAAGCTCTCATAATCTCATTTCCTCATTTTATGCAAAGTTGATTTGATAGGCCATTTGTTCAAATTAATCTCGAACATTGAGAGGTTAAGTAGATGTACTTTTACTTGGTTGATTATAGATGAACGGGGGTTAGGGTGGGCGTGTGTAGGATATTCACACTATGCCTTTTGCTAATCTAATGTGCGAATTGCGTCAGTTTATGTTTAATAACCTTTTTTCTTCTTTCAACTTTTTATAACTTATCGGCAGGATAATTCACGCGTTGTGCATTGGTGTTGGTGAGGTTAAATATCACAATTCTCCTGTCTGCATTGCTTTTGGATGAAAGTAGCTTTTTTAATTAATACAAATCGAGAAAGCTGTCGTAAAACTGAGGGATCTAGAGCATAGGCTAAAATTAGCTTCGTCTTCTCAAATGGAATAGAGTAGTAATGCGTTTCATTAGTTGGACTGAAGATACAGTTGTATCTTCAGTCCAACTAGCGTTTCATGGTGGTAATGCAATGGCGATTATGTCAATGGTTTTAGTGATTTTAGTAGCTAAGTTTTGGTTAGTTAGCAGATAAACCACAATTAAAATCTGTGGATAAAACAGAATTTTACTATCAAATGGTACGGACGGTACGGTGCAAAAAGGATTTAAAGCAATGTCGCCAGTCGCCATTTTAATTGTAATAAGAACCTGGACATACCAACGAACGTTTTGAGAAACTTTAATCATAAAACCCATCGGAGTATAATAACAATGATTACATTAATATCCGTTTCTTTTGATACTAAAATTCCTGTACATTTTGTTGTTTGAAAAATTATCATTATTTTGAAAAACATTGTACTGGACATAATGAAAGACAAAAGGATAAAATATATTGAATAATATCAGAACATTGACTGGGAAAGACATTTCTTTAATTAAAAGTGGAAAGCATTGTGATCAGACTTCTGTCCTAAGAGCGCTCATGCTATTGCCTTTATTCCCCATTTGCTGTTGACCTGAATACATGGACGTTTCCGACGACCCGCCTCGTTCATCAGCCGCTTTCCTTGCGACTAAAACGCTTAGACACTGAACCCATTCACTGGCATTTTTACCATCCTTGGGCTTCAGCACTACCCGCTTATCTTCAGTAAATATTTCAAATGCTTTAGGAATGCTTCGTTGTCCCCTGGTCACTCGCAGGCTGAGTATTTGATGGAGGTTGAGTGTGGATGATGAGTCAGTCTGTATAGTAAAGGAAGATAACTCAATTACATGGATGGAGATGCGGTGGTCAATATATTTTGCATAAATCTAAGCAGTTTGAAGTCATTAGCTCATGTTAAATACAAGCCATACCCCTTTGGCTTGAAGTTGACCCCCCGATAGCGTAAAGTAACGGGTTCTCCATCTTTTAAACAATCTCCACTTTCCTTTTTTCTCCTTAAGACATCCTTCTAGAATTGGTTCTTCAGATGAGAGAAACTCCATCGCTCTAGAACCCCATTTAGAGAAAGTGTAATGGCAATCCCATGTGTATGAAACTTTGCCAAAGCGCATAACAAACCTGGTAGGATAGTTACAGAAGAAACAACCCCAATGAGACTTCAATGCGTTGAATTCAAAGAGATCAAAAAATCCTGCGTTCCTCAACTCGCCAAGCAAAAAGTCTTGGTCCTGGTAAAATATTTGCAACCGTAAAGATACAAGAACTGAAAAGTGTATGCTGAAATAATTATACTTCATCGTATTGGTATTACCCGGCCGCTTGGGAAAGCACTTGTCACAATTGCAAGAAACGATTTGCTTTCGGATTTTAGAGTGTCCCAACAGTTTTTTAAACTACTTACTGAAGAATCCCTTGAGCTCATTGCATTGATACTTCTGGCTTGTAAAGCTAAGAACATGAGATGAATCCAGATCCTCGGGTGACGGGTTTTCATAGTAAAAAGTCGATTACTAACGTACAGACAATGGTCCGTACGGCATTGGCACGAGAAATGTAATTTGGCACTTTTCTTTGACTTTCTCTCTAAATGTAAGAGCAATAGATGAATTTAGTATATTATGCATACCTAGTCGAAACTGATTATCATATCATTTAGTTGACTTCGACAGTTTCGTTTATTACCTTCGATCGTACATTTAACCGGTAAAGGCATTCTGACGCCAACTTTGTCCATGTATGACTTTATCTTGTCAAGATGCTTTTCGCAAAAATGCAGAACCGTATCTCGCATCGGGTAAGGCTCAAATACACTTATACTCTGTTTCATACAGGAAACCAAAAGCTTTTGTCTGAAATGTTTCATCAGCCCGTATCATTTCATCAAGAATTAGTTGGTGGGTTGTCTTACGTGACTTTCTTCAGGTTGATTAAAAAACCCAGTAACTTCGTGAGCAGCATTATGCCTTAGCTCAGGTTGGCTAAAATGATAACTCTGGTGTCCCGTGGAGTTCCCTATTCCAGAATCATGTTGCATAACTCGAGGCGTTGGTGAGGGCAAACCTTTATTCCCCAGAACCCCGACCCCCACAGCTACCACGCTTGGAGGTGCGTTATGGGACAAATGAGTAGTTGACCTGGAGCCGTAATTATTTGTTATTCCTCCATGTGCATGTATTGAAGCTGAGGAGCTGAGTGTCCCAGAATTAGCAGAAAAATAGTTTTTTAACAGGGATAAATTTTGATGGGGATGAACGGAATAGGCGGATGTGCTAAAATTACTTTCCAGCAAATGATTTTGCTGGTTAGAATAATTGGATGGATGTAGAAGGTTGCTGGAATTGCCGATTGTGACTGAAAGCACAAATTTCTTTGAAATGCATAATCTTACTCTCCTTTTACGTTAAACTCTCAAAAATTCCGTACCTGAGTTTTGAGAATTTCGTATTGATTTTAATCCCGTGCTGGAGAATTCATCTTGTAAACCAATGCTACTGCTGTATAATTACCGTAAACGGTTAAGATGCCATTTAAAACTGTAACTGTAACTATATTTGAATGATACCCATAAACCCATACCATATACTCCGATTCTGGTAAGGAGAGACCAACGCTGTACGCTTTTTAAACTCTCCAGTAATTGCAGTTGGTGTTGCAGGAATGCGATTAAGACTTTTATGGTGGCTAGTACCACTTGCAGATTGCTGATGGGTTTGCAAAAAGTTCACCTGAGCATGAACCCCTTGTCCATACCCATGCCTCAGTGGATTCGTTGTTTGATTTTTTATTGGCGAGACTAAACATTATTGAAAATATGGAGATTGGTTTTTTAAAGAGGTTATGAGTATGATAATATGGTAAAGTAATTGAGATAAATTCCTCCTACCATGAAGTCTAGGAGCGACATTGTAGGCACTGGTGCTTGTAGGGGCTCTATGTTTACCATGACCTGTGCTGGAAATATGTATCCTACTTACTAAGTTTCCATGTCCAGAGTTCGGAAACAAGTGTGAGGAGGCTGTAGAGTTTACTAAAATTGGATGCTTCAACAGTAATTCAGATGACGATGAAGCTGCTGTGGTAGTTGAAATCTGATCATTGTCCCTTATGTTCACTACCGTTATATTCCTAATGTTCCATGATATTAGAAATTGTGTCCAACATTTTATAAAAGGGTTAATTCCGTACTGTGTGCAATATAATACCCACCTACGACTGCATATATCCCATAATTTGTCCAATAAAATTTGGCTGACACCACTAAAACCTCTGGTAGCTGTCAAATATCTTTGAATTTGATTTACCAAAGTTCCACTAATAAGGCTTGGACGATCTTGACAAAATACTACTACTTCTCTTAATATTTGAATCTGTGCAGATGGATCTTGCTCAGCGTATTGAATTAACTGAATCATTATCATCAGGCAATTGGAAGATTTATCCTGCAAAATGTTTCATTAGCGTGTGGAATGCTTTTTGTCATCTAACGCGTAAAATATTTACTTATGCATAGGAAGTGGCTTACATGCGGGGAGTGTCGACCAATTTGTGCGAATAACTTTGCTGCTAGTACAATGCTACTTGATGAAATGCTTCCTCTTGAAGTTCGATCTTTAATCACATCTAGATGGTCTTGCAAAAGCTTAGAATCCCGAGCCATTTCAGTTAAAACTCCCAAAGCAGGTCCAACTGTTGAACTTTCATTTAAACAGTCCAGCAATTGTGGCAATGAAGGTTCCAAGAGCTAAATGGTTTACAAATCATAGTAATGTTCGGACTAAACGGTTTTAAAACTCTCTTGTGATTATTTTTAGTCAGTGCAACTTACAGATGAGTTACGAGAAGCCACAAGTTTTAGTAAGTTTAACAAACACGATTTTTCGCTGTTTTCACATAAGCTTAATAAGTTGGCAAGTGCCATAACATGCTCATTAACCCTCTCAGGGTTTAATCCATATATTTGTGGAAGAATTTTTGCTAAACTGTAGTTTCCCTGTAAAAATCCAAAATCAGCCTCCAACCGGTTTTTAAAATAACTTGCATGCAAATGTACCTGTATAACTGAATCACAAATGGGTTGCAATTGTTCCGCAACTAAATCCGGATGTTCAATTGCAGCTAATTGCAAATATGAAGAGACATTCCTCGTAAGTTCTGGGTTACCTTTGTGTAAAAATTTGACTGCGATGGTTATGGAATGCTTCATGACGCTTCTTTTGGTATAGTTCTAAGATAGAAATTCCATCAAATATAAGTTTAAAAAAGAACTTGAATCATTTTAATATCTATTTAAAGTACATCCATCCTGTTAATTACCAAAAAAATTGAAGCTAAAACATCAGAAGCAATTTTTGCATGAGGAGGATCCATGTCTTTTGCCAACGGTTTCAAATCATGATTCAAGCATGTCTTTAAAAGATCTACCAACCTTTCTACATGATCATGATCTTCAATACAGTCTGTGTCTCTGTAGATATCATTTGCCAATTTATTTTCATTATTCTGCGACTTACAATTATACACAACATAGACACTCACATCGTATTCTACTCATAATTTACCTAAATGTAGCCGTTATTCTAGACACCACTATTTCAACCACAGATTGATCATTGTCATTTTGAGCGTATCCAACGGAAGCAGTGATTTCTCGTACTTTTTTAAGTATATTTGAAATATCATCCATTATAGATCGGTCTGGGAGGGTAAATAGGTCTCCAGCCTTGATTTCAATTTTGTAAATAAAAATACATTCATGTAATTTACTGAAAAGTCGTATTTATTCTGTTTACATTTAGTATGATTTTTTTCATACCTTCGAGAGGTCTTTGGCGTTCAAAACCAGGGAAAACAAGTGATGCATTGTTAATTTTGGACGATTCCCCGTATTTTCCCATGTATTATAGGTAAGTGCAACCTGCAGATCTGAGCGAGAGTACAAAGTGTCTTAAAAACGGGTATTGTGTCATAGACCCGGGTAGAATAGGGTTTCAGATAACTTCTTCTGCAAGTAGGATTTTAGAATCCTTGATCATGCGTTTACACCGAAATTCGGTTTCTATCTCCAAGTACACTTTCCCCGTTATTCCGGATTTTTCTAACCTTGGATTGGAAGTTGGAAATTGTAATTCTTCAAATCTATATCATGGCTGGAATAAGTAGTTAGATACAATGATTAACTCGTCCATTACACGGGGTTGACATTGTATTTAACATTAACTGCTAATCTGAAACTGTACTGCACAATAATACTTTGCAAACAAAATACACAAGAGCCAGTAGTCTTAATAGGTAATCAGCCCTTAAGTAAAATCTTTTAAAATACACATTATTTTTAAAATCGTCATTAGAATTATTTGCTTTTTCTAAGTTAAAAAACAAATTTTACAAATAAATCGGCTCTGTTCAACCCATTTTTGCATTTACTTACTAAAATATTAAGCTATGTCAGTTAGAAAGAACAAAGGGGGACTTTTCTAAATATTAACTCATAGACATAACAAATTAGTCGTTCTCATTGTAATGAAACTGAAAGTGACACTTATACTCAGTCAGTTAAATGTTATGCAGTGTGAAGTTTAATGCAATTATATAGTAGTCGTAAATAAAATGTTCAAGACGAAATCATTAGTGGTATTAGAACAGTTTTTATAACGTCTTTTATCACTAGTATTCCGTTCCTAAGTATATTGACAGTTTATTGTAACCTCAAAGACTTAAAAACAACTGTCTCAGTCTCATTGACACCTTCTACCTTCATAAGTGGAAGTCTGGGTGTTGAACACTTCAACAACTACAGCAGGTACCAACCTATTTGCCTGCCGGAGGTGTAAAAATCCCAAAAAATAATATGCTTAACTGGGATTTTAAGCATTTATGAAATTAGTTCAACTCTGCTTTCATATTCTTTAATATTGCCCAATAGATGTGTTACCTTATCTTTCAATTATGAAGAATGACATTGGTGACACCATTCACTCTTTTGTATAAATATCTCGATCTTTTAGTAGGTTTGGTTTGTCCTACCAACATTTACCTGTTGAAGAGTAAGTTAAGTGAACTTGGTTCAGTCGGTATAACTGCTCCTGGCTATGAAAATCCACTCTGTGGTTTTATTGGAGATATTTTTATATTGTAAAGCCTAAAGGTCCTGAAACCTTCACGTAGAGGATAGGACCTGATAATTACATCATTTTATTACTATGCATTCTGTTATGATGTTATTCTGATCTGATCTCTATGCAATGCATTAAAAACAAGCAAAACTGTCAGTAATATATAGATACGGAGTAATCAACGTGACACTTCTTTACTTCTTCATATTACCCGAATCTGTGCACACATTTTGATTGCATTATTGCATGGATATACATGCGGGTGTCATTCCTAGGAACTGTACCGTTTGGAAGAAGCATAATGATACTGCCTATGCGGATGGATGTAGCAATTTATTCATAGCGAGAAGCATTTTTGCATTTTTCTTGTCAATGAGATCCGTTATTTCTGAGTTCAGTTTGATTAGATATAGCATTTCTTCGTGAAATTCTAGCACTTATAGTGAATTTTACGTACACGCTTGAATGACCAGTTTCCTTTTTATTAAATGTTTATGGAGATACCTTTTTGCAAAGGCAAACTCTAATCATTAGATTGGAATTGGAAACGCTTTCCCTTCCCACCACCAAGTCTTCTAGGAAAGAATGCATATGACGCTCAGTGACATTTTTATTGGAATTTTGCTCTCATAAAATAGCAAGAGAAAAAAATTAGGCAGGCAAAAAATGTCAAAGTATGGAAGTCAACGATATGATAGTGGCTTAAAACAGACATACATTATTAGGATTTCTTCCCTAATAAATTTTTAGGAAGTACTGAATCGATATCAATAAATGTTTGGGCTTTTAATCATAGACAAGCAACATGAATAAACCACCCCATCACAATGAATCTTTGCCCCTCTTCAAACTAGTCGTCGTGGGGGACGGTGGAGTTGGAAAATCGGCTTTGACGATTCAGTTTTTTCAAAAAATGTTTGTAACAGACTATGATCCAACGATTGAAGACTCTTACATCCAACATACCGAAGTGGACGGAGTTTTATGCGTGTTGGACGGTAATAATCATAAATGCATATGAATTAATGCTTTGTTGCTTCATGCCAGTAGCATCATTTGCCTATTTATCTACAGCGAGGTTATTTTCTGACTTTATTTCCAACCAACAGTTCTGGATACTGCTGGTCAGGAGGAGTTTTCAGCGATGCGAGAACAATATATGCGAAAAGGGGACGGATTCCTTCTAGTCTATTCCGTTACGGACTCTCAGAGCTTTGAAAATATCATGCACTTCTACGTCCAAATTCTTCGTGTCAAAGATCGCGACTCATATCCGATGCTTCTGGTCGCTAACAAGGTGGATTTAGTACACTTGAGAAAAGTCAGTGAAGAACAGGGTCGCGAACTTAGCCAGAAACTGCAAATCCCATACATCGAGACGAGTGCTAAAGACCCTCCCCTTAATGTTGACTCTTGTTTCCACGAGGTCGTCCGCATAATAAGGAACTATCCTACAAGTGACCATTTAGAAAGGAAACATCGTGGCAGCCTCCGACGAAAAAATTGTATTCTTATGTAGAGAACGCTTTTCTCTCGTCGCTTACTCTTTTTGATTAATACAATTTAAAAAATGACATATTATAATATATATAATATTACATGGTGGCCAAAGTTCAACCATCAAACATCAATCATATTATGTACAGGATCAAATTCTAGTCCAAGGTTTTGTAACATTGAATACTCCAAGAATTAAGGGTTACTAATATTAAATGCTTAAAAATGTAAATCTTGTGTGTATCAAAAATCCTGTAATTCTTAAAACTTAGATAATAACGTCGCTTATGGTCGGAGCACAATAGATTAAGGAAATATTATAATTATTGTAAATCATATCGCTTCATGCCAACTTAGTTTTTTTTATGTTTTTTTACCGTGAAAGCCAAAACTGTTGTTAACTCTTTGAAATGAAACGATGATATTATGGTGAATAATTTCTGGAAAAGATTGAGATTGTGATGTTGTTTATGTAGGCTATTTGGTTCTCCAAAAATAGTCTGAGTTAAAGTATAACATAGCTATAATCACTGATAATGGCTATAATATTGTCATTATTATTGAATGGTGAGTCTAGAAAGTATGAAATACAAACCAAACCTTTCGACAAGATAAAAATGCTTCAAGTCCTTACCGTATAACATACACGCATATAGTGTTCGCTTTCGCTCCTAAATATGGATAAATGTTTCATTCATTTAGCTTTAATCACGACTTGATAAATGGACTAAAGTTAATATTTTCTTCATGCTTGAAAACTGCTAAAAAACGTTAAAAGATTAAGCACAAAATCCGACACAGATTTGGTGAAATTTCATGCCTTGGTTTCATACTTAAATCCAATTTTAAACTTTCATAATGCCAACTATCATCAAGTCTCACCTAAACAATTGCATATCGCATTGCATCCCATATTCCGTACAAAAGCGTTAGTTTACTGTACGAATATATAGGTTTACCCACCCAAAATAACTTTAAAAGCAACATATCCTGTGCTTATGTTCATACACTATGCTTAAAACCTTCACAAAATCATCCAACTTGTAGAGGAAGCAGAGTTTGATCAAAAATACATCTGCTGTATCTAGTACTTAGTTTTAAAAAGCACATCTTTCTATATACCAACCAACTACACTACTTAACATCTACAACTCTTGTAGTAAAACATGCCCAAGTTTCTTTATAATTTCTCATGCAACTTAAAGGGATGTTAAACTGTAAGGATCTATGCTTGTTATTCACCCTGTCATTCAATGTTATCTTCAATGAATATGACTGGTTTACTAAGTTAAGATTTCAGAAGAAAGTAGAAGTGTTTTAGAGATGCATGCATAACAACTCTTAAGTCTTCCGTCCGTTCTTAAGTTCATACATACAGGCATCGTCTCTCCAGTCTTAAGACCAAGAAAGAGCAATACTTCCTAAAGCTAAAGTTCCAGTCTTGTCAAACCTCTTTCTTATAAGAAAAGTCAGAGAGATCCCCAAGTATTTTTTATTCATTGTTAGCTATCGGATAACTTTTACTTAACCCTTCTTCAAACCACGGTTTGCTCATGCATTAGCAGACAGACGTGACTTGAGTCTGCTAGGCTAATCTTGAGAAGATTCAGTCAGATTTAAGTATTTTGTAAAATTCATCCCAGAAGCAGTAGAAGTCGGTCCAATCTCTTCGTGGGGCTAGAGTTTATAGAGAGTAGGGATGATTGAACTTTATTGATTATCCTGGATTAAGTTAATCGTATTTTTTGGATTATCCCTTCCGCATTAGGATTGGAAGTTTAGCCAATTTACTCGACATTTTCTGGTCTTTATTCCATCGTTTGTAAACTGGGATTGGAATATTAGCATGTTTTTATCCAAGAAGTTTGGAGTGGTGTGCCTTTTCATAACGCTACCCTTACTGGTACTGAAGACCACAGCTGATTCCAGTGGGTCAAAAGATGAGATCGATAAGTCTAGTAAGTTTATGATTTTTTTTATGAAACATTATTGGGCTAGTATTGCATTACGATAGTGTACGCTTAAAACAGGACCTAGGGGGTTTGAAGGAAAAATTATGACTATGAAAAGATCAATAGAAACTAAGAATGTAAGCGTTAAAACTTTTAAAATTGTAAGATTCTACGGAACGATTGAATCTTTCATTTGCATTTGGTTTGGAGAGAGTAAGTTAGGAAATAATTGTTCAACGACTTGAGGTGAAAGATTCACCTTTTTTAAGTCATACTAAATATTAGCATACCTTGGATTTCCCAAGTAACGTTCAAGTTAACTAGGGAACAGTCTTCTTACTCTTACTCGCTGGCTTACTTACTAAATTATAATTGTAAGAATACATACGGCATAAAATTAGAAATTGATGTTTCAACATGAGACGAAAAGTAAGTGACATCGTTCATGTAAGCGTAGTAGTTTACCTTATCTGTTACTACATAATGGATGTAATAGACTAAAGACAAGTTTATTCAAGATTATAATTCATCGCTAAATGAAATGATCCACAATAAGGGCATGTACCTGAAGAAACCGTAGTAAACTTTACAGTCATCGTGGAAAATCATCTGTAGAAATTTAAAAAATATGGGATAAAAACGACTATCTCTTCAGAGTTTTGAATTTTAATATTTACTTTTAAAGCTGTGTATAGTAATTCGTCAGCCATTTGAATTAGTGTGACCACGACCCATATTTAATCGGACCTTTTATCAAGCATGCTAAATCTAGTTTGCAGTTTGTATGTGGGCATTTTACACACTATTTTTTAATTGATACATAAAATTAACATCGCACTACAAAATTTATCATTTTTTAAAACTAAAAATCTAGACCTGTCAGATTCAGATAAACTTCCAGCCTATGTTTTTAATCCTCATCAGCTATTGTATAAAATTGATTATACCTTCCATCCAGTAAAACAGGTTTTGAAGTTTTTAGCCACCTGCTTGCCTATGCATATTTAGTTTTTTTTAACAATACTTCAGTCAGAAGTTTCTTGAACCTAGCTAAGTACAGCAGAATTGCCTAAGTTTCTATCTATCTCACCTATCTATCTGCGTTTCAGTAGTGCGAATCGCTCGCTACGCTAGGCAACAAAGTTACCTTAAATTCATCTCTAGAACAACATTATACCATCACAGCATCCTCATTGAATACCCATTTTTATGCCGATGTTAAACTTGTACTCCTTGACGAATGTCTGAATCTGACCGTGAACTTGTATAATGTCTTGCCTACTTAATACCAAATGCATGCCAAACCATAGCAAAATTTTTCTAGGTGCAATAGACTTTATAGCCTGGAGGAATAATTTCTTGCTCCTTTGATTTCAAAAGTATTCACTTTAGATCGGAACGGACAGAAAGTCTTTACGTTCTGTAGTAGTAAGGTGTGCTAATGATCACTCAGGAAGGATGCTTCGTTCCTACAAGAAAGGCATAGCATAATACATCAAATGTAATGCATCGTGCACGTTAAGGCAAATAAAATAATGTAATGACTAATTATGTTGGATGACGATTCATGTCATCTGCCGTTTCCCGACAAACACACAGATAGCCTGCCACTTCTGTTGTTGAGTTAATGCAATAATAAAAATAGAATTGTCAAAGAAAATGGATGATGCATGCAGTATGACGAGTCTTTTGATTGTAGGAACTGTTTATTTTTTCTGCAGATTTAAAAGTCATAACCGTCGCTACACAATGGACGGAATCCTTAACTCGGTACATTAGAAGTGCGAAGGTAAATGGCCTAGAGGTTGATGTACTTGGTTTAGGCCAGAAATGGGAAGGGGGAGATGTTCGCTTGGGTCCTGGAGGGGGTCAAAAGGTCAACTTAGTCAAGAAAGCCTTAGAAAAACTTAAGGATGAGCCGGGATTTGAAGATAGAATTGTTTTATTTACAGATAGGTACTTCTAGTCATTACTGACATCCGGTGCTTAAAATTAAATGCATTTTATTGAAAGATTTAAGACAACTATCTGTATGTATATTTCTTAAGCTATGATGTGCTTCTCACTGGAACTGCTGAGCAAATTTTAAAGCAGTTTATGATGTCCAACGCTCGAATTTTATTTGGAGCTGAAAGCTTTTGCTGGCCGGATGAAAAATTAACAAATGACTACCCAGAAGTTCATCGAGGAAAGCGATTTTTAAATTCGGGTGGATATATCGGATATGCTTCAACTCTAAATAGTCTATTGAGTAGCCAGGAGATAAAAAATGCAGATGATGACCAATTATATTTTACAAAATTATTTTTAAACGAGGACTTAAGGTCCAAGTATAAGATTAAGCTAGATACCAAATCTTCCATTTTCCAAAATCTTAATGGTGCAACTGGAGAGTTGGAAATGTAAGGATCTTTACATTCTTCTTTAAAAAGTACACTAGATGAGACATTTATTAATCAAAATGCTTTCCTTAGGCGATTTGTTGACGGAGCACCATTGCTTGCAAATACTCAGTATAACACTTTCCCACTAGTCCTGCATGGTAATGGGCCTACAAAGGCTGTTCTAAATTCGTATGGAAACTATTTACCCAAGAATTGGAACGAGGAAGCAGGATGCGCTAACTGTTGGGATGATATGATTAGCCTTGCCGATGTTAAGGTAAAAATTCAAGGATTTTGATGTCTTCAGGATTTTATACGATTTTTCCAAAACCTTAATGATATGCAAACCTTACAGGATGATGACTTATCTCCAGTTCTAATAGGACTTTTTGTGGAAAAGGCCACCCCATTTTTAGAAGAATTCTTACATAAAATAAGACTACTTGATTATCCAAAGAAAAAGGTCCATTTGTTTGTACACAATAATGTAAGATAAATGAAATCTGATTTTTTATAAAAAGTCTTATTGGAGGTTCCCTGCTAGATATTAAAGGCTCACTTTCTCCATTTTAGGTAGAATATCACTCAGCATTGGTAAATGAATTCGTAGCTAATTATTCCTCCCTTTATGCCAGCGTTAAAACAATCGTACACGAGGATAGTACAAAGGAATGGCACGCTCGAAATCTGGCTATGTAAATTGTTCCAAAGATTTTCTATACATTTTGGAAATATGCTATTTAAAAGCTAAACTTTATGATATCTGTATTTTAACTAATGTAGAGAAGAAGCTGTGAAAAAGAACTGCGGATTTTATCTCAGCGTCGACGGAGAGGCTCATTTAGATAACCCTTTTACTCTTAAACTTTTAATGGAACAAAACCGAGGTATTGTGGCACCGCTTCTGGTACGACCTTACAAAGCGTGGTCAAATTTTTGGGGTGGTCTAACTTCTGAGGGCTTCTATGCGCGATCCAACGACTACATGGATATCGTTAAAAGCGATAGACGGTAAGTTGACGCTTATTTTGCCTGCCATATTGCTTCATGAAAATAAAACCAAAAAAGCTTGAAGAATGGGCAGTTTAAAAAAATTGAAATTCTTACTGTCAAACGTTCAAATTCTAAAGTATTTATTTGCTTTGGAATATTATTTGTGCAATTTAATTGACCAGTCAACTGCATGTTGACTTTTATTGCTTGAAGCTAGTCAAAGTTAGTCAAGAAATCCGTTCTAAAGGTGCGTTTATCAACTGCATATTTGTTGTCTGCATAACACTCATAAATGCCAGCATCCATTTGAGTTGCAGGGTCAATTTCCATTTTTGATTTTATCGTATCGTCCTTTTGTCGCCACTCGTGAACCTATCCAGGTCCATAATTAATAAAGCATAATTACTAAATTTACGAAGAAAAGACTTAATATCTTAGACTTAGCCGTGTGAACTGATATTAGCTAACGTTACCTGCAGGTAGGCGTGAGAATACAATTCAATCCCGTCCTTAAACCAAGTAATTTGAGGGCGAGGATTCCCTTTTGCCACACATAAGAAATTTATCTTATGTCCCAAAATGTATTCCAGATCAAAGTGCGAGGAAACTGTGATTTTTGCACCCTAATAGGACAAAATCATGCATTTCTATGAAATAAAGTCTTCTACCTATTATTCTGACATTAACTGCATAGCATTTTACTGAGAAAACAACTAAACGGTAGTATTTTAAACTGGAACCTTGGGGTTAGTGTAATATTTGGCTGTATCAGGGTCCCTCCATTGACCTCCAGGGGGTACTCTCATATTTGTTGCGAGACCCCCTTTCCTTCCCTTTATCTTGCCCTTGAAACAATAACAGAAATCAGATCCAGCCCTAAGTTTAGGCTTATCTAACTCCGAAAGCTGAAGAAATCAAGAATTTCTTTAAACTTACCCTTCGACACCATACGATTTCAGTCAATGTAAGCAGTAAGAATAATATGGAAAGTATGCTAATCAGCCTCATCACGATATTTGCTACGGATCAAAACAAATGTTTGAGAGATATGGTATCAAGTAAAGATACAAAAGGATCGATTCTTTCCCGACATGACATAACTTTCCTTTGGATAGCAAAGTATAGAAGACGCTACACACTAGACTAGACTTTTAAGTTTAGGATGCGTTGCAGAGCAGGTGAATTACATATCCGTAGCATGCGTCCTCGTCTCACATAACTTTCACTGTGTTATACGTAGAACATGGAGAAAGCACGTTCATTGTATAAGGCATAATGTTCCTCCAGAGACTTTAGAACGGAAGTCTATGCTGAATACAACGTTTTATTCAGACAGGCGTATTTAGCCGATCATAACTTTTGCAGAAGCTTTCTTAACCTGGAAGCGATGTACATTTTGATAACGTTCTCTTTGGTATTTACAGAGGTTTATGGAACGTTCCTTTCCTAAGCGGAGCCTATCTCGTCAACGGAACTATTTTAAAGAATGAAAAAACCCGTCCTAACTACATTAATAATTTACTCGATGCGGACATGGCTTTCTGTCTGAATAATAGAAACAGAGATATTTTCATGCATGTTTCCAACAGAGTCGATTGGGGACATTTGGTTAGTAAATTTTTTTTTTTTCAAGAAATAAAGTTTTGCAGATCAGTTATTTGAAGCTTTCCCCCATTAGATCAATTCGGATAATTTCGAAACTACTCATAAAAGTAATGAGCTGTACCAAATCTTTGATAACCGATGGGATTGGGAACTACGGTATTTGCATCCTAATTGGTCTCAAGCGTTGAACCCCAACTGGACTGTCGAGGCTATGATGGCAGACAATCAAACGATGGTATAGAAGAGTGTTTCTTATCAATAATTTTAAATGAATTGTCCATGAGTATTTTAAATATGTTTATGATTCTTATACCTTCATAGCCATGTCCGGATGTCTTTTGGTTCCCAGTCGTAACACCAAGATACTGCAAAGAACTTATTGCAGAGATGGAAAATTTTGGTCGATGGTCAGATGGGTCTAACTATGTAAGCATTTTGTCTACACTTGTCCTAAGCATTTGGCATACAAAATATAAAGCTAATGCATCTAACGCTACTACTGTAAAAGTAACAAGAAATACTAATGAGCAAGGACAGTTAACTAACTAACCAAACCCATGAGTTATTATGAGTCTAATCCTACTAATCCGAGATAGGGAAAGTAGTGACCTATTATTGGTGGAAATACATTATTTAATGTTTTACAATGTTTTCAAAAAAGGATACAAGACTTGATGGAGGATATGAAAACGTTCCAACGGTGGATATTCATATGAATCAAGTTGGCTTCGAGGCCCAGTGGCTGGAATTCCTTAGGTTGTACATCGAACCTTTACAGGCTAAAGTTTATACAGGCTACCACCATTATGTATGAAATATAACTATGATAAGCAAAACCGTTCTGGAAAGCGAGTGAGAGAACGCTCGCTAATGAGCAAAAATACACTGCCGAACATTAGGCACGCATTACAATACTTCATTTTAATTCAAACACTGAGCTAGACCCCTCTTTTCGAACGTTCCTAAATCATACGTTTTTTTAATTTCTTTAGAGTTAATATATAAGCTAACTTTTAAAGTTAAAGGACTACGCGTAAATGCAAAACTGTGAAATTATTGTTACTGTAACTTTTCTATAATTAACATCCAATAGGTAGAGTCTCGTCCGCAAACAGGTCACGATGATTACCCAACTGTTGACCTCCACTTATTTCAAGTGGGTCTGCAGGATTCGTGGATTGCATTTTTACGAAACTACATAGGTCCACTAGCATTTAAACTTTATGAAGGGTATGAAGAGCAGGTATGAAGCTGACTTGATTTTTGTGGTAGTTTTTTGTTACAAATAAGCACAGTCTTTTGGGGTGCAAGTCGTTTACACGCCCGTTTCTAAAATCCTTTCTTTGTAGACTAGAAGAGTTGAGAAGTTCCCTGTTATGCACGTCTTCGTGTTTTATAGTCTGGTAGTTCGGTTCGGTATTAGCATTAAATGCACTTTTCGGGACTACACGTAGAATGGGACTTTAGAGTAGGTATTCTGTACTTAATTTGCTTCTTATATTTCTTAGCTCATTAGTTAAATACCGCAACGACGCCTTTTTTACACAGATCGCAAACATTATGCCTGCTTAAGGTTCAGCGAGTATAAGTATAAATCAACTCTCAGCTAGTTTGATACCTTTTTTGCTAAATAAGTTCTAAAACTCAAGCGTAGTTTTCTCTCACCTTCGCCTTCTACTTACGGTAATGCAATTTTTAACAACCTTAATACTAGAATTTTTAAAAACCATTTGCATAAATGTGACTTTTTAGCCACCATTTGCCACAATGAACTTTGTTGTAAAGTACAAGCCTGACGAGCAACGAGAACTGAAACCTCATCATGATACTTCGACGTACACAATCAATATTGCTTTAAACGTCCCAAAAGTAGATTTTGAAGTAAGTTCATTATTTATTTGAAATTAGAAAAAAATAATGTTCTATAAAATATTAATTTGCTTATAAATTATAGGGAGGCGGCTGCAGGTTTACTCGCTATAACTGCTCGGTCAAAGACACAAAACTAGGCTGGTTAATCATGCATCCTGGGAAATTGACTCATCAACACGAAGGCTTAAGGGTTACAAAAGGGACGAGATACATTATGGTTTCTTTCATAGATCCTTAAACCTCTTTAAATGCTCAATGCTTTTGTCACAATCATAAGCTCTCTTATCGAGTTACAATTCTGTATTTGTTACAATTGCATACTGAATCTCACACCGTAGGATATGATACTTAAATTGCATGAAAGTTTGTCTCTTTTCGTTAATCTTATCTTGAACAAATTATACTTTCCAGAAACATTTTATAATCTATGTTACTAAATAGCAGACATCCAGTTGTAATTACGTTTAAACAATAAATCAAATACACGTTTTTTCATTTATTTCTACCTGACCCCTTTTTTCCTTTCCAATCAACTTTGATTGCTACTTTGAGAGGTGCTGCTTCCCCGAAAGTACTACTTCCCCAGGCCATCTGGGTAGGCGCACGAGGCGGAAGCCCTGGACTGTGCATTTTACGATCAAAACAATTAGATTCACGAGGGGATTTCAATAAAATACAACATGAATTGATTTTTACCTGATCAGCTTTCTTCTTTTTCCGACCCTGCCGACTAGAAGCCCCTCCTCGCTGATCCATGGCAGAAGATGGAGGCAAATTGTTGATCTGGCGTTTTTCT
>JAQFZX010000508.1:0-55496 GCA_034682405.1 Hydroisotoma schaefferi | reverse complement strand
AAATCTAGTAGTTTCCCAACCACCCACACGTCCAACAGAGAGCTGCTTTTATCCGGTTAGGGTTTAGGGGCTTTCAATTTTAAAACTATTGTAAATAGTTGGGGTCTAAGCCTACTTATAAAGTGCTACAATTAGTAGCTAATTTGCTAGCTACAAAACATCGCTAATGATTTTGCAACGCGCGTTCCTAAATATACTGGAGCAAAATTACGGTTTTCAATTCCTAACTGCGTTCAGTTCTGAGTGAAATATTTTCTATAAAATGACCGAAACCTACTTTTGAGATGTTTTTGGTGACTTTATTGCATCGTCTTATTCTTTTGACATGCGTACACTATTTTGGACAGTGTCTGACATAGATAGACCAAAGTGGCATGCGAAATCCTGGCTAAAACCAAGTGTACGTAATAAAAATAACTACAGGAAATGAATGTTGCATTTATCATTCCACACTGATTTTAGCAGCCCCAGCAATTACTAGTCGCGGATTAAACTAGATTCAATCCCGGTTTTTCATCTAGTATTGGACGCTTTGGCAATGTATACACAAGGAAGGTATGTCAGGCAGTAATCCTTTCTATCAGCTCCAGTTCGCTAACAATACTACGAAGATAAGCCACAGAACAAGCCAATTGTTAAATATTTAATTACCTAACCAAACTGGGGCGAGATTACTTCTACCTGCGATACGAACCGAAAGGAAGAGTTTACTTTTGTTAGGTAGCAGTAGACGAACTGGAGGAAAGAAAGTTAATAAGTAAAAGTGGAACCAATTGAAGTAGTGAAAACTGTACTTAAGCTCACGAGAGATGCCATCAACTCACCATGCTTGAATAAGAAGTGTAGGTAGCAGAAAACGTGAATTTATTCCCTCTATTCCATAAAAAAAAGTATGTTAGGATATTTTGTCTATGCCTTTATACTATTGTAATTCTTGTTTTATTTCCTCTGTAATAGCCCTCTTTTACCCTTCCATGGTAGAATTTTTTTGTTCTAATAAACAAAAAATCTACGGGGAATTAAAACCGGAAATAGTGCATACATTATTGAGCTAGAATTCTCTCTTTCCAAGTACCTTATCCAGACTTTCATGTTCCAGCAGAGACTTTATCATTCGACAAATTTTATTACCGGCCTCACTTAGAGGAACTTCTATAACTTTATGCTATAAATTGTATATCTCCACTCTGTTACCTCGCTTGACAAACTGACAACGACTTGCTGAGATTGCATTGCAGGGCTTCCAGAACGATTTATTCATTAATTAATGAAATTCCGTTCAGCGATGAGAGTCTATCATAAAGCGGCTTACATTATGTACTATAAGTGGACATGCAATCAAGCTCTAGGCTTTTAGCTCCCGCAGATGACAATTATGTGCAAAATGCTTACAGAAAATTGAACACTGTTACCAAAAGAACTTGGCAATTATATGATTTAGGTTACCACTAGAACTAGGGGTTCATTTTCATTTCAGTTGATTCGTTCGTTCCTTGGTAGCTGCTGTAGTATTTATGAGTTAGTTTCTATTTTGAATTTAAGTCACTTTTCAGAGAGTTTTATGGCTTTACCAACCCAACAATAACAAAATACATACAGGTACATCTAGAATACAGGTACAATACATCTACATAACATAAACTGTTTATCATTGCTTACGCTATATAGTATTAACTTGAATTTTGATAATATGTTTATAAATGTTTAAAACTGTGAGACTTGCATCTACGCTGGAATGATTGATATTATTAATACTTCATTGGGTAATATCAAAAGTCAGGACGTGACGTTAGTACTCATCGGAATCGGAGCGATCATATCGTAATATAGTAGTAATTAGCTCAAATGCGAAATGCCTCATTTGCGCCTTAAACGAAGCTTCTTTAATGGATGGTCAGACTTTGGACGGTGAAATGGGATGTGAAATCATTTGTGATCGTGATAGCGATTTATTTTGGCAGTTAGTCTTTTTGCGTTGGGATATTCCATGTCTTCCATGTCTTCCATGTGATCCTTGCCCTTTGCGGTTAGTTAGAGACTGTATAACACCAACACAAAAGGGCCACATCATGACGTATGCGGTGTAAAATTCTGAAGGTGAACTAGCGTCGAGTGGTACTACCATTCTCTTGATTTATTGTGATGTGAAATAGAATATTAGATTAGAAGTAGATCGTTAGTAAAATAAACCGTTATAAACGAGCGTAACGAAGCGGTGAAAACGGGTCGATAGACCGTCAGTTTTTGGGGCATGTTGAGACATTCGGGTGTTGGGGGCAAGTTGACACATTTTGTGGTGTTGGGGGCAGTGTGAGAAATGTTTGAAAACTTTTGGGGTGTTTGGGTACAAAATGTGGGCAACTGGAGACAAAAGTTTCAAAAAAGGTTGCATGAAGTTGTCGAGGTTGTAGGTACCATTTGGTAGTAGAGTGTCACCGTGCCCCATTTGACCTTCGCAAGGTCATAACTTTTGACCTGATAGTCGCAGAACCATTCCGACACCTGTTTTCAAATGTCCTAGTTAATACCTTTCAAACGATAACAAACTTGATAGGGATTGCTGTTTAAACTTTTAGTGACCTGTGACCGTTGACCTGGAAGGGTGTGGCCCACAAGGTCGATCTTCGAAATTAACCTTAGTTTTAACCTAAGTGACAAATATCCGAAAGCGGAACTCGAAAAAGTTCAACGGTTCGATTATTTATCGCCCGGAGAGACGGACGGACGGACGGACAGAGCATTCACATAAAGGCTTCGCTACGCTAGCCTTAATAAACGGAATTAATACAGTAAACAGCTCTTTACAGCTGTAATAAAATCTCATCTAGTCAAGGCAAATTATTTATCCGGTAGTGAGTTGGACTAAAGATCATGGATAAACTCCCGATTTGACTTTAATGAAGCAGTAAATTTAGACAGTGAATGAATCGCTTCACCTCTGACCTTTGTAATACAAACGAGAATCGAAAAGGGATTCTATCATAAAAGGTAAATGTGCTTGGGTTTGATTCCCTGGAGAACTGCAGTTTTAGTGAATCATACCTGGCTCGGTACGGTTAGAGCGGGGTGCGTACTTTACTGGTACACGGTGCTTACAGGTCGTAGTTCACTTCCTGGGGTACTATTCATGCGTACTTGACCTTTATTTCTAGGCCAGTAAAGGCCTGGGATGGCAACATTTATTAAATGAGGAGTCATTGGTGAATGGGGAACTAGGTTTTTTATACCTGGACCAGGAATGCCTATGGCGCATTTAATTTTACTTTTATTTACTATATGCCTTATCCACACACTGTACATATTTTAGCAAAATCTAATCGCTTGCGATACTATTTAGCTCCTAATTAAAAACTGACAAACTCCTTGTTCCTCGGCTACAGACAATCCTTAAGAAAGGAAAAGGTTTGTTTTTAGATTCCAGACTAAACAAGCAATGGTGGTTTTTTTGGTTAAGAGTTACAAGTTATAAGTAAGCTTAGAAAATGTGTACAGTTAGTAAAAAGAATAAGCTAATGTCCTAATTATACAGTATTTATTTGCGGAAAATGGGTGCGAATGAATTTCCTACTGTATTTTATCTTTACCTTATTCCTATTGAAAAATATAAGCTTTGGCTGATGAACGACTTGCTGTAATTTGGCCAGACATTAGTAAAAATACACTGCAGTATTATCTTTAAAAAGATGAAAGCGTCTTCTAGAAAATTATAATCAGCAATGGAGTGGAGTTCTTGAGAGAAATTGATGAATTTAAGGAAAGCCTTCTCCTCCCTACCAAGCAAGTGCTTTTCTTGATAGTCGACAGAATAATCTCTAAAATTGGGATAATTATTTTTCTCCATTTACAGACTATGCCTTGCCTCTCTTTTCAGTCTATTTCGTATCAAAATATAACTTCTCTAACGGTTTGCTATCAGCTTAATTGAAACAAATAACTATTTAAATAAAGGCTTTCCTACAGGATGTATATTCTAAAGGATTTTGAAGAAAAGCTTCTCATTAGCATAAGTATACTCATGTTATTCAAAACTCCTCCAAGCAGCTATTTGATCCCAGTCAATTGTTTTATGAACGCGCTGGCCGTTTAACTTTTTCAAGTTTGCGTACGTGTTCGGGGACAGTAACTGATTACTTTATATTTATGCGCTTAATTTCACCATTACGACAATTGCATTTGTTATCAGCTGCTGTGTTTTATGTGGGGGCACAGCCCCCACACCCCGTTGCTTTTTCCCTTTTCGTTCAAGGTTTTTTTACTACCCAGGGGGTTTTAGGCCTTTTTCTTTAAAAAATTCTAATTCCATTCCAGTAGTGGGAGTTGTTTGGATCACCATCACCCTGTTGACTCCATTATTTGGTACTTTTGAACAAAAGTAGGGAAACAATTTTTTCGAAATTTTTCACCCTGTCGGGTCCTTCTGACCCCCACGGGTACCTTAAACTTTGGATTTTAGTAAAAATAATCGCTTATTTGTTACTTTTGAGCAAAAGTAGAAGAACATTATTTTGGTCAATTTAAGACCAGTGGGGGTCATTTTGACCCCCACGGGTCACTGCGTAGTCCGATCGGGCTGGTTTACGAACTTAAATCTCAAAATCGGCCCTGGACCCACTATGCTAAATTTCGGGGGTGTGGTGTCATTATTTCTCGAGTTATCGTGCGTACACACGGACAGACAGCGTGGCTACATAAGCCCAATTGACTGGGCTAAAACGGCAGTAACTTAAAGAGACTATATAGATACAGCTAAACTAAAATCTTCACCCAGTAGTAAGTAAATATTAAGCTTCTGAGATTTACTCCGGTTTACACTTAAATCTTACAACCATAAAGTAAAGGGCGTACATTAGCATTTCCAATTATAGTAGGGTTTAGTGTTTTGTTTTTAACCAACGAACTAAACCCTTGCCTTCCCTTTATTTATTGGCCGTACAACCTCCACGATCTATAAATTTCAAAGCTGGTTTACAAGAATGAAATAAGACTTTCAATATAACTTATGCATACTAAACTTTCATCAATTTCGAGAAAAAAACAAAATCGAACTTAGTATTTCCGATCTTCATTTTGCAACATGAAATCATTAATTTGTGTATTCCTCATTCATATCCTGTTTCAAGGACTATCATCCTTTACTTGAGAACTCTCCAAATGAATCACAATCACAATAAAGGTGCTTCAATTTCAAAATGCTAACGACCATACGATGACGCAAAGCTAGCTGAGCCATATTTGCGTCATTCGTAAATGTCAAAATAAGTAAGCCTTACATGTCCAGGTACGATTTATTTGTTGTTAGGGATAACTGATGGATAATAAGATTTTACAGGTTTTTTTCTCTAACTACTCTAAGCAGTCTCGGAGTATCAAACAAGATTGTATCGTAATAACTACGAAATCTACCTCACTCAAACTCAACCAAGCACTAAAGAAAAGCAGCTCCTTGCGGTTTATGTTTTTTCTAATGTGCCTGGAGACCAGCTACCTTTAGCTTAGTGGTGAACATAAATGTATGCTACTGCTGAAGGACGAAGAAAGTTCACAATCAGAGAGGACTTTAGAGTAACAAGAAATGTACATTAGCTCAATATCTCACGTGGAAGATAAAAAGATCGATTTGAAGAATCTCTAGGAAATCTCTCTTTTGCAATTCAACACAGGCAAGCCATGCATTTAAGGCATTTCCTGAGCCCATAAACCGGAGTTCAAAATAAGTCATTCCCTACTACTGCTGCTACTGGTTGTTGTTAGGGATTCTAGTGGTTCCTTCTCATCCATTTCCTTTCAGAAACCATCATCAACAAGATCAATCCTATAAAATAAGCTGTCATTGTTGGATGAGGACAAACTTTCAATATACCGGGTGATTCAGAAACAGTTACCTAGGGTAACTATTTTATTTTCGAGAAAAATTACGGTTTTAATGTAGTAACGTAAAATTAAAATAATTCCAAACATGATTACAGGAGGGTTTTTGTGAAACATCGCTAATATTTAAAATTGAAATAGTACCCCTAGGTAGATGTTTCTGAATCACCCAGTACTAACAACAAGCAGTCTACTTTTATAGACAAAATAAATCTGGAAACCTAGCAATACTACAGTAAAAAGTTAAGTGGGCTTTCTCTGAACCTAAACAAAAGGCTCTCGTTTGTTCCTACTGGCTGCTAAGGACCACAGCTTTAAATGGTTAGGACTAAGTGTAGCAAAAATGGCATACAATAATATAGATGAGATGAAAAGTATAGAAACGTGAGATCTGGATAGTTGAAAGAATAAACCTATCGCAAAAAATCCCCAAGCCCCAGCCACTCTAGTGACTATAGGTTTGTGTTTTTCTTTGCCCCGAGTTGTCAACCTTTTGGATGGATATTGACAGATAATATTTCTTCGGATGAGGTGTCAGGTAAACTTGTTAAAGTGAAGGAAACTAAAGGGTCTGAACAAGACCAGGGATTGACATTTAATGGTCTTACTATTAGACTTGAGTGGAGGTGGTCATGGTAATGGTTAGATGTACTTACTGGGAGAGATAATAATGAAGAGACAGCTTAGCTTAGAGTGCAGTCTGCGAATCTACAGCTACCCACCAACCGATGCTTGTCATATCATATACACTTAGGAGATTGAGATGAGATTAAAACCAAGTACTTCGATCATTTGGCAATTGCATTCAGTGAAGTTTTCCTTATCCTAAACCCCTAAACCAATTCCTCTGAGGCTTGGTCTGCTTTTTCTGTTAAACTCTTGAGTTTCTAATCTTATTCAATTTGTCATTGGTAAATTTCTCGCTAACAACAGAGAAAAGTCTGAGAAGAGTAGGTACATCTCAAGTAGGCTTCCGTGCCGTGACCAACCAAACGACCACACTACCATATAATTATAAGCTGTACTAGTTTTAGCGGGTTAATGTTACCTTGGGGTCGGACACCGACAACGTACTAGAAAAACTGTGTAGTTGAAGTAATTCTGTTTTTGCTCTACACACAAATGCGCCGTTTACCCCCCCCCCCTCACCCACATATAAGGTAGCGTTGGTCTCGTCGGTCATCGATAGTTTATAGGAGGAAAAAACGTACGCACAGGATGTCATTAGTCTAGCTGCTTGCAAGCACAGGAAGAATATTATTTCTTCCTGTGCTTTTAGATATGCCCATGTTAAGGGATCTTGTAAGAAAGGTTTACGATTAACTTACCGGAGGTTCAATGATGACAAACGCTTGGACCGGATAGCGACCCGGTTGGTAGCCCATTAGCATGGAAGAGGTAAAAGGAATCATCTCTCCTATTACTAATCCTCACCCAGACCCAGCTCAAGGAGGATAGTAATAATACGGATTTACTTGCTGTAAATAACATAAATGTTAAAATAAATTAAAAATCCATTTAAGTACACTCTGCAATAGCATGTAGAAATGTGTAAAAATAATATTAAAGCGTGAACCCTTTTTATTTATTGCCGTCACCAATTTTAAAAGCAGATTCAAACCGGTACATCTTAACTTTCATTCATGTAGGAAGGAAACCCTATAAATTCATTTCTAAACTGCACCTTTGGGAATGGGCTTTCACCGTTGGCTTCCTGTAGGATATTTTCTAGGATGGTTTCATTTTGCGTTGCTTTTGTGACCTTTTGTTAATTTTAATTTTATCGCCTCAAACTTTAAGCTTTTATATTGGAATGTAAGGATAGGAAACAGAAGTAGGGAAATTTACACTAATTTTCTTTGATCATATCGTTCATTATGTTTAGTAAAAGTTCCAGAAATTAGGGATTAGGGATAAAGCTACAGAGTTAAAGATTTAGCAGGAATAAGCCACAAGCTAACTAACGAATTACATACTGCATTTAAGCATGAACCTAACTAAATCTTTGTAGTCCAGCTTAATTGGCTTAAAAATTAAGTATGAACTAGTTGTGAAAGCGAGATGTTTAATCCTCAATTTTCCATCTGAGTGATTGTGCAGAAAGTGGAGTGAAAAGGGGGTCGAAAAGATCGAAATGGTGCTGTCTTTCCATCCAAATTGGGCCTACAGCTTGGATCTTTTAGTTTTTATTTAATTTCAGTTTGACCTCATTTCTTGGCTTGTAATAGCTCTACGAAAGACAGCGTCAAGGAAAGAGAAAGTGAGCAGTGAAAAGTAGTAGTAGAAGCAGCAGATCAGTCACTCGACTTTATCCGATCCTGTACATCTCTAATTTCTGAAAGGAACAAACTTGATCTGTCTCCTCGCTACTCTCTGCCACTTCTCTTTTATCCAACTATATAGAGAGAGACTTTCTTTTATACAGCTGATCCACATTTTGAAGAAGACAAACCTGTTTCAACAAAAAGGCCTGACCTATAATGCTACTGGGTTTGCCTGTATGATATGCTATTTGATGTGTCAACTTTATTGATTGTTTTGACTTTGACGTGACTGGTTGAATTATTCCTTGCTTGCATATAACTTGTAGTTATGTTGTTTAGCCATCTCTAGTCGGTTCATATCATGTTCTGCATAGCGTTTGATAGCTCGAATTGGAATCGTATGGAACAGGGAATTAACTTAAGATTATGTCCGGAATTGGGTAATTTTACCCTTCCTTTGCCTGGAGAATGTCTGCTTGTTTTCAGCAAACTTTTACTTTTTATACTTAGTTAAATATAGTAACTCTTTTAGTTTTTCCGGTTTCTTGTTCAAAAGGTAAAGCTTTTTGGAAACAATCAGCTTCTATAGTTATGGTGTGGAGAAAATATATTAAAATGAGCTTTTCAAATAACATGAAACCATAACGTTCAAGTTTTCAACTAGCCAAAAATGATGAATTAGGATTGGTTCATAAATACCGTATTGCCCGATTTAATTCCCCCGGAGAATTATTTTTTCAAACTTCGATTTGCCATGGGGAATTAAACCGGGGGAGGGGAAATTATTTCCGGGTGGGGCATTATTATTTCAATCGAATTTTTTGTTTAGGACCCAGACTTTTTGATAATTTTAGTAATTTTAATTAAAAGTTCAACCAAACAATATACTTTTTGAACTTTCTTTGCTGAATTTGTCTTTCAAAATGAAAAAATTAACCAACCGTTCCCAGTAATTCATAATTATTTTAAAACTGAAATTAAGTGAATAAGAATATGCAATTAAACTAAAGAATATGAATCATTTAAATTATAAAATTTCAGTTTAATTTTTTTAATGGCAATTTTAAAATACTAGTAATTTTTTGTTTCCACTATGTTCATTCTCTAAAGCAGTTTCTTAATTGAATTACAAAAAACATTTTAAAGTTTAATAAAAAAAACGCATTCTTTGCTTTGGGTAATTATAAATTAATTCGAAATTTTTATTGTAAAAAAACCCTTCTCAAAATTATTTTAGGTATTGCTCTTATAAAACGGTTAAACATCCTTTGAGAAAGTTAACTTTCAATTTCTCATTAAAAAAGCTTCAATTTGAGGGATCGGAATTTTTTCCCCATGGGGAATTATTTCAGGGTGGGGAATTATTTTTCAAATGGCCCGAACCCCCTGGGGAATTATACCGGGGGGGGGAACTATTTCGGGGGGGGGGGGAATTATTTCGGGAAATACGGTACGTCAAACGGGATTTAATTCTTTAAAATTAGTAAAGACTTTATTATGGTATAAGGTGGCAGTAATTAAAAAATATACTCTAATCAACTTACGAAAATAAACCATAAACACACAAATTATTAAGAATGATTCGTCAAAAGAATCCATTTAATTTCTTTAATTTGCTATCCCAAAGTTGTGTACTCAAGAAAAAGCCATCCATTAAACTCAAGAGCAGAAAAAAACTTAAAAAGTTAGAAAAACTTTATCTAGTAAACAAACTTCTGTACATTTGCTGGATTATTTTGTTTTACAAAGGACTAGGTATGTATTCATTTATCCCGTGCGTACTTGCCACGGTTCATACATGCGAAACGGCAAGTAGAGAAAAGTTGCTGCTAACTCTAAACCACTATTTTCGACAAACTGTGCAGTAACTATTCTAAATGTAAAAAGTTTAAGCGACGAATTTCTCAAGCACAGCTTGTTGAAATTATCCATGCATACATACATGCAGGAAACACTGAAGTACCACACAGTCCGTAGTAGTTTCATTTTCATTGCATGTTTTCAACTCAAAAGTATTTAAAATCCATACTACTTCGTACTTAAAATGAACTCAGCTCATGTTCTTCCTAGCGCAGAAATTGGCAAGTGGTAGCAAAGCACTTCATCCTGGTTTGTGAAAATGAACTCAAACCAGGCCACAGTGGTTGACAAGTGGAACGAGCAATCATGAAAGCTCCTAGTCCCCAGTCTGTTAAGATGAAATTAAATAAAATAAAAGTGAAAGTTATGGAGAAAGTACGACAACAAAGGGCCGAGTTAACTTGACTCATCACGAAGTCCTGTCAGAGTGGATAAAGTAAATAACGCTAAAATTTGATAACTACTATGGATTTCAAACACTTTCTACTAAAACTTGTACCACCACTAACTCCAAAAGGTTCTCAAAAATGCTCTCAATGTCGCAATGCTTACTGAGCCAGTAAGCAAGCCTGGATCCTTCCCACTTTCACCATGCATTAGTCTCTCTCTAGTCCCAATGATAAGTCGAACGGATGTGAGTGGAGAGGAATGATTGTGAAATAAATCTTAAAATGTATAACTTTTTGGCCGTTGTTGGTTTCAAGAGGCTCACTTGCTCTTGTTCATCGTTGTAAGTATCTTCTTAAGTTTAGCATCATTGCCTTTCTGAGAGAAGCAGACTGAGGGATAATTTCGCTGAAAGGTTTCAACTCCACGGAGTCATGACCCAGCATTTGTAGAAAAAGTTATAAATTTATATACAAAGCCTTGTCTTATAAATTTGTAAGCTCCTTTTGCTGTAGGTATATTCACTTTATTACTTATAAGAGAAGGAATGGGCTGTGAAACTTGCTTTTCTGATACATACCGAATGTACATGCCAAACGGAAGGGCGAAAGACTCAACTCCGCCATTATATTTACGAAATCTGCTGTTTGAGAGATAATTCATGAATATTGATGCATCATCATGGATTTGTCTTCCAACTAGAAAGACTATTTGATACTTTAACGTCTTGTACGTACGTATGATTTATTTCGAAATGTTCCTCTCGTATCGGAAAGATTGAATTTGTAACTAGCAAGTTCAGAGGGAAAGCCTTCGGTGAAAGTCAACAGTCATGTCTGAGCTGAACAAGAACTTGTGTCTCTATCTGGGATTCGATTGTTCAAAAATCTGTAGATGCACAATATGGTATTCTTTCATACAGCGTGGAATATGTTATTACCTGCCTTTCCATCTTTGATTGCTCAGTTACTCAATGGAATCAAAACAGTGTGCCAGTATATATTTGGAACATTTCTTTTTTGTGCCTTTCTCTCTTCAATGTAAGAAGCATATCATAAACATATAACAGCATCAGCATCCGGGCTTATATGACTTGAGTAAATGTAAATTGGTATTGGTATTGGTATTGGTATTGGTTTATTAATGTTCTTTGGGATCAAGCCCATAACATCACATAATTTAAGATAGTTACAGATTCCTTTTTAATTGTGTTAATATGATTAATTTGGTTGTATAATGTAGCTTATGTCAAATTCTTATATAATTATATACAGGTCAAGGTTTATGGAGTAGGTTTTAGGATAATTTTATAGCTCGTTTCTTGTCCAAGCCCGGAGTCTAAGGGCTCTGGATGTGAAGTTAGAAAGGTCAGTTGCTTTAGTCTCGTCTATGCCTCGGAGAAGTTGGCGTAGGGTATACCATGTTGGATTCCTGATGTTATATTTCATTAGATAGTGTTTTCGGTAGGGCTCTAGGATGGGGCAGAGTAAATGTAAATGTAAAATATTAATTTGGTTAAGGTCGTCAAATGTTTTTGCATTTACTTCAAGGGCTAACCTTATCTCGGGATCCTAAATTAATTATTAATATACCGTTGTAAACGCATGTAACGAAGAGGTGTAAACAACCGCTAAGTGTCACTTGCGCTCGCGGTGTGTGCGGAGTGTACGCACGGTGTGTGCCGAGTGAGCGCCCGGTGTGTTAGCCAAAAGCCGAATCAAGAAATTCGAACATTTCGCGTTTTACTTTGCCGCACGGTCCCGAAAGGTCACGCGCCCTAAACAAGGTTTAATTCGTCCTATTGAGATCTAGATACTATTAGCAAGAAGGACGACCAAGAAATTCGAATATTTCGCGTTTGGCCTTGCCGTGCGGTAACGAAAGGTCACAGAACAATTTAAAGTAGCGTTTTGAAGTCTACGAGCAAATAGCTTTGAAATGACACCCAACTTGATAGGGGTTGCTAAGTAAACTTTTGGTGACCTGTGACCTATGACCTTGAGTGGTGTGACTCACAAGGTCCATCTTCAAACTCAATCTAAGTTTGAACCTTAATAAAAGATATCCGAAAACGGAACTCAAAAAAGTTTAACCGTTCAAGAGTTAGAGCGCGGAGGGACAGACGGACAGACGGACAGACAGACAGACAGACAGAGTGATCGGTCATTCACATAAAGGGATATTCATCCCTTAATAATGAAGAGCAAGATGTAAAACCTCATTTTTCGTAGGGAAAAACTATTCACATTAAATAATAAAATTGCCCACATTATTCCAATACTGTTCAGCAGGGTGTTTTTTTTGCAAGTCTTAATTTTACTATTGGTTAGGCCATAGTTAAGCTGGACAGAGGGGACCTAACATACAAGAAAAGCTCACGCTCCAACGTTTTACCTTTCTTAATGTTGTGCAACTTGATGGTCTCTAGCGTTATCTTTAATTAAGCCCAGAAAAGTAATGAATTTTTGTGTAGAGATCCCTTTCAAAGGGGGTCTTTTTCTGGTGGAAGAAATAAGCCGTATTAAATTCCAACTAAACTAGTACTTGCCTTGAGGAATGAATGGACGTTTCTTCTTTGTAGGAAAAAATGAAAACGAAGAAAGAAATATTTGTTGTTGGTACAAAACTAACCTCATCGTATGTCTATTCTTATATGCGTATGGCTTGTGTATATTACATTTTACTGCCAAAAAAGTTCAGATTGAATTTTTTCCCAGCCGACAAGGAAAGTAACCAGGACGAAGAGTCAAAGTCAAAGCGTTTCATAGCATTACCTACATTTCATCATCTCTCTTTATGAGAATTTTTTTTTAATAACTAGTGGTAAACGGGCGTAACGAAGGGATTGAATACGCGATGGACGCGCTATATGCTCGATATGTATACAATGTGTGTGCGACTGACATTAAGACTTTTGACCACACCCCCTGAAGGTCAGAGGGTGTGCCCATATCCGAAAACCCTTTCTACAATGGCCACGAGAACTCGGATCTGAAGTTGAAAAGTCAACAGTTATTAACCAGTATTAGGGGATAAAAAACACCCTAACGTAGGTACATACTGAGAGAAATTGCACTCGTACAAGCGACTTGATACCTTACTATGATCACGATCGACCCTCTCTATATACTACACAACAACCAGCAGCAGCTCAGAAACGTAAAATAATTTCTTTTATCCTCCAAACTTTGTTTTATTACTCACAAAAATAATCTAATAAAAAAATCGGTAGTAAATATGCTAAACGACATAGCGTTATTTGGCATGCTTATATGGGATTCAATAATCATTGAAATGAGGGCTTAAGTTAATTTGAAGAAGTACTGACAGCATTTGGAAATACGAGTGAAAAGTCTTACCGTATTTTCAACTTTATAAAATGAATGACAGATGCAAGCCGTCAAATAGTCTTTATTTTAAACAACTCTGGTACTAATATGTACTATAAAAATACATTCATTCCATCCACAAACTTCATATATGTTCATCATGTTCAATCACCAAACTTTCTTTTTACCTCATGAAATTAAAGCCGGATTATACTGTACACACCTTTGATCTTTTCTGAACGTATAACCCACGATAATGCAACTACATCGCATTATAAAGCAGGAATGGCAAAAACCAAACGGGTTTTTCTTTGAAAGAAATCAAAAGGAAAGGCCGATATGATAATAAAACTACCCGACCAGTACAGTTGCGGCTGGTCTCTCACTTTACAGGAAGACATCAATAGAATTGAGATCAGGGAAGTAGGAAACGTTTTCAAAGTAAAGTATTAGAAGCAGCATAAGCGTAGGTAACATTATGACCTGCCAAGACTTCATTCGGTTGGCTTATGTACAGGTAAACAAAAGCCTCGCACACAAAGCTATTACTTCCCAAGTTTGTATTTACCATGCTACTTACTACCGACCACTGCATTTTCAATATCTTTCATCACATCCGTCCACATCATCTAAAATACGTAAAGGTAACCTCTAGTTAGGTCAATCTGGCTGAGGATTTATTTTGGATAGTCAACTTTCCCGTAGATTCATTCCTTTTACTGTCTACATTTTCTAGATATAGACAGGAAATGTATTTATATATGCATGAGTATGTATGTGTATGCACAGCTCTTTTTAGGTTACCAACAGCCAGCAGCTTTCACTTTCACAATGCTTTTATTTATTAGAGTTAGGTTGTTTGGTTGCCCTGCTTGTGCATCACAGCAAATAAATGCGTAGTACGAGTTTGATATCGTGGTGAAAGCAGTTGGGAACTTGAGGCAGAAGCTGCAGCCAAAGGTGGTTGACTAGCGTATTCCTCATTTGATGAAGTCGGTTCAACTCCTTTTGTCTACCATAGAATTAGGTTTTTGGCCTATACGAACTGGGAACTACCGTCGAGCGAGGGGAATGGACAGAAGCATTGATTTATTGCTTAGCGTTTCCTGCTTTGAATCCTGTCCTTATAACTACTACTATATACTGAGCTACTGCTACAAACGTACTTTTATCCTATACCACTTTTCAGCATCCGACATGACCTCGCGGCTCGACTTGTAGACAACATCTCTCCTGTGTGGCTTGTGTGTGTGTAATTTTGAAGTTTGCAAGGATATAATAACCGTGTATGGATTAATGGTAATATGATAAGCTTATACTTTAAGGGTTTTCTGTGAAATTAGTACAATGAAATCGTCCAGGGATACTGTTCCCAGTCTAGGTTATGATACACAAGCCAAAGGGGCCCGTGTTTTTATACGTTACACGTGGTCTAGCATAAGCTTACAACCAACCACGAAGAGCGTTATTAAATATCCGGAACCGTTTCATTCTTATCTTTTATTTGACACCAAGAAGGGTGAATTCGGTCAATTTTTACAGCAGCGCCATAGTTTTGATTTGACCCTTTCTAGGTCACGATGACACACCCTCTCCAAGCAAGTCCCAATTATATGCAACCGCGAGGTCAATACCTTTCATTTGACACCAAGATGAGCAAAATCTGTTAATGTTTACAGTAGGTTTACGTTTTGACCTTTTTAAGGTCGAAGATCAAAACGTAAAATTCCCAAAAGTTCCTATGCTCAAATAGATTTTAAAATGAATTTTTAGAGACCATCATCAAGAAAATCGGATCAAAATTACTACCCTGTATGCATACTGACAAAGAATACATACTCGGTTTTATTACTTAGTTACGACAACTAACCTGGTGCTTCTGGCTTCAAGCAAGATTCTTATCAACATCACCAGATCTCCCACTGGAAGCAGAACTTTATATTGTTTACTTGCGGACCGTAGTATGTGCTCGATGTCGATAGCAACGTGTGCTTAGTGGGATTGATATACAACGATTCACCTATTTGTTTCAGAGCCTATCTACTATTTGGACATGTGTGCAAATTAAGATGATACTTTCTCCTAGCTCTCTCGTCTAGTGAATATTCTGCTGATCCTGGTGCTAAGGTTTTGCGGATAAGCACCGATTGGAATTATAAATTGCTTTCTTTCCTCGACTATCTGCATCGGAGTAAAAGCTTTTAAGTTAAAATTGGGGACATTAATCAGCAAGCATTTTGATAAGTGAGCTTTCATACTACCAGGAAAGATAGGAATGGGATGGGATATTAGACAGACAATTCTTTACGGTTGGTTGGCTAGATGAATTCGATGGGAAGTATAAAGGTATTCGGCTCAGAAGCAGCCAACTGCAGATGATGATAGCGTTTTTATTTTGAAGTTGAGGTTAATTTTCTTTTTTTTAAATTACTGCATATACCTATTACTGAAAATTTGTTAGCTCTGTAGGTATATTACTTATCCAAATATATTTAACGGGATGGGATTGCAAACATTTTGTACTCTGGGATTATTATTTTCCATTTCTTCTTGTACATAGTCAATATATCTGCTTTGTCTGCATGAGAAGGCAGAAGGCTTTAATGTACCTTCCACGATACACATAAACGGAGTCCTCTTTGTAGAGTACATCATACACATTAAAGAACTTTTTGTGCAAGTCTAAGCAATCTACTGCAAAAGTATTATCTATCTAGGTAACTGGTATCGATTATTTTAGGCAAAGGGAAAGCCTCTCTACATTTGCGTAGACGAAAGGGAAAGTTCTACAATTCACATGTTGCATATATCAATAAACAAGCTGGCTGGTACGGAACAAGCAGCAGCATGGAATACTTTTTGGCGGATTGGACTTAACTATTTCTTCCTTTTTTATAAGGAATTGCACAAAGCGGTTTGCAGTTCTTCTGGGCTAGACATGCCTCAAATTCCAATTTGGAGTAAAAATATTCTGCATACTTTAGGAGTAAGATGTTTCTGTTAATAGTCCGCTGCCACGTTTTTCAAGCAATGCACATTATTTTGATTTGTTGAAACTCTTTGGATGTATATGGAAGAAATCTGAGATAGATATTGATCTCATCTCTTTCCTCCTTTCATATGTTGTGCCTAGAAAGATGGGTAGTACATTACATACCCTGTTGCGACGATGGAAATACAACTTCTTCGGACACAGTTTCTTTGGCCAGAGTAGCACAAAGTCTGCTGCTTTGACAGTTTCACATAAATAACCCGGCCGTTGTAAAGTTAAGAATAAAAAAATAGGGACCCTTCTAAAGATAAACTTCGAAATATACTTGAGGGATTTAGAAACTCAGAAATATGGAGCGTTTTTGTGTACATGTTTAGTGCCATTTATTGAAGCTCGCTTAAGCAAACTTTATGATTTAGGTTATTATTCACAATCAAATTTTATTCTCGACGGATCATTTCATGGCAATGATTTAGTTATTTTGATTTATGCTTGAGTTGAGACACATAAAGATGACGATAGAGAATGTGCTTGAATTTAATGCATCTCTTCATTGTAAAGGAAAAGCCGTACCATGTCAATGCACAGAAGTGGAATGAAATGAAGCTTTAAATCTTAATTAAATAACTATGCATACGAGTTATAAAATGCAATGAAAATGATGAAAAATTACTTACCTGGCGAACATTATTTTATCGAAACAAATCCTTTTAGGATTTTAGACTGTAAAAGGGCTTTGAGGAAACAGCATGTTCTTAGTACCGTTAAATCTCACGGAAATGTCCAGCTCAAGACAGATCATTTAAAAGTTTGAATTATTAACTCAACTTAAGTAAGTTTGGCTGACAGGTTTGATGACAGTCTGGTCCTAGCAGTGAATGTGAAACCGTCTTTAATTCTGCAGTCAAGTTGGTTAGATCTAGATGTATAAGTATAGTTATTCTACATTTACGGAAATGAACGCTTATCTGGTGTTACGTACAGGATACATTGTGGAAATAAAAGTCAAAATAATCTACCGTTTTAAATTTTAAACGTTATTATTTACATGCATACAATTGCTTCTCTTTGTTCTATTTGTTTTTACAGAATTTAAATAACTATTTTATTCCATACTTATTGGTTGCATGCCTCACCATTTACGCATGGGAATGGAATTTCTGAGTTCCAGACTTTCACTTGCGCAAAAACTTTTCCCACTTTGTTCATTTGCTACAATCTAACTTCAAAGGGTTTCATGCCTATTTACTAGCACGTTTATATGAGATTTAATTTTTAAATTGGTACTACAAACTTTTCGACTTTGGTAAAATTAATTATTCATCCTCCAACTACTTTCCCTTCCTACCACGAGTCCCATTCGACTTAATTGGAGTAAAAAGTTAGTACTAGTGAATTTCGATCTTATATAGCAGTAACATTCGTCTTCTTCAATCTGCAAGCAACCTTCCAAAAGCCTCCTTTCCTCTTGAATGTTTGCTTTCTTTTTCCACTGGGGTCTGCCTGTCTGCCGGTCTTATTTTTCTGCATATGTTTTTTATCGTTATAAATTCATTCCTTCGGATACTCTTTTTGCCTTCGCGTTCCCATATATTAAATTACTGTAAAGTTTTACTGAAACCTGGTTTCACTTCCGGTGTAAAAATTCTCTCTCTCTTGTAAAATTCCCTTCCTTACTTGATTTCGGTTAAGACGCAACGAACAAAGTTCCACTTTCACTCTCCGCTAACGGTTACTTTCTCCAGCATTTTGGTCTCATAACCCAATAAACTGTAATAAAGTAAGAGATGGTAATGGCAAGAGCAGTAGTAGCAAGTATACTCCTGCCCGGTCTGAGAGCTGAGAAACAACTCCTTCGAAAACCAACGGGCTGCTAGACTGACTGTTTTGGCCGCACTGGGTTTGCAAAGTTGCGAGGAATTTCATCTGGATTTCTTTCTGTTCGGTTGGAAGTTGGTGGTTGATAGAGAATATTATAATATCCTCATCTGCTCTACGACCATGCCATGTAAGGTTAAACTACCGCTATGGATGGCATCGTTAGTTATGTTTCCCATACGGTAGACGTTTTGGTAATAATATATGTCAGGAGAGTAAACTGCCTGGGTGAAGTATTGGAGAAAACACTTAAGGTCCGTCACTCCCCATAGTATAGAGTAGAATATGATAAATATATAGTTGTTTAGTTGTACAAGCTCAGCAGCAATGGGATTTGGAATAGCAGCCGTCGGTCGGTAGACGGTGACAAGGAAGTTAAGGGTCTTAACTCTTGGTTGGTGGCCCTTCTTCAAAATATGAAACCGTCCAAGCAGTAGGGATTAGCGCAGGGTGAGTGGTGGTGACGATGATGATTCTTGTGGTATAACTGTGCGAATTTCCCTAGGAAAGTCTTTCCAGTCTCCTTTCTCTATCCGTTTTTATTTTTTACTTAAATAAGAAGAAACTAAAAGGCTGTTAAATTGACGACCATGCATTCATGCTAAGGTTAAGCAAGCAGGTGGAATAGCTAAGTAATAATACAAACTCAAGACATAATTTACACTTAAGCTTAGTTGAGAGAACTGTTCTTAATACTGGGACGGAAAACTGGGGAATATGTGGTATGCGGTATGCGGTATACTTTACTTGTGTTCCCTTTATAGGTTTAACTGAATTTAAAATAATACTAATAACAAAATAAAATATTTTAAATATCATTTCTGATAAGGTTCTCTGCCAGTTTGTACAATTAAGTCAACTCAAAACGATCGTAAAGTACTCTAAACGATACGATGTACAATGAAATGAAATTCATCTCAATTGAAATATATATAGAGCCTTTATCAGTGTGTGTAAACTCATGCAAACAATAGGAAACATTTAAAGGTTTGCGACCACTTGGCAAGAAAGTACATTAGAGATACTATTTGACAGTATTGCACAGAGTAGAAACCTATCCATGACATAACAATTTTAAGTGTAAGAACTTATAATTCGTGCAGAAACTTAGAATGGAAAGCGCGTGCACATTGTAAAGTAGATTTTACTTTTCATGTTTAAAAGCTACTTCAACTTCAGATCTGGCCGGATGATGCGAAAATAAAAGAATATCATAAATGAAAGTAACGTTCAGCATAGTATATTCATATTGAGAAACAAAAAATATGATTCGACGATTCCCTTTCTTATTGGAGATAGCCTAAAGCTCAGCATAAGGAAGAAAGCATAGATTGTACATTTTCTTCGACTAGTAGCAAGTACTTTCGCAAAAGAGAAGGAAACCAGCATCGAGCAGTTATTGAGAAACTCTATCTATATTTACAAAATACCATCCATAAGATACATTATTTATTACCTTATTACCTAGCAAAGAAACTGGGTTAAAGCATTCGAAAGAAAAGAAAGATTTTTTACACATTTATTTATTTCCTTCAGAATGTAGAGCTTGGGATTGTGAAAGAGTCTCGTGTAATATGACTCGCAGTTTGACTACGTACAAGTGCCAGGATATGTATTTTGCTGGAAGCTTGCGCGAATCTTTCGGGATTTGCACAATAATCTTTCCCGTTCTAGTAGGACCAAAGCAACGTTCGGAAACTACTCGGAAACTCAGGCTTATGCAGCTTTATATAGTTACTTTTCGTTTGAGAGATACTTCTACTGTATGAGTTCTTAAATTCGTGCAGAGTTTAAGAATACCAGACCGTATGATACTGGATATATGAACGGGTTGACATACGTTAATAAAGACGCTGATAAATTTACTTATGCGTGTAAACTTTTCGTGCATTAATTTTACATCATAGGCATAGGTAAGAAAATATACACATAATATTCCACTACTTCCTACTTTTCCTGCCTGTAAAGCTCCACTCTAAACTTTCTACTAAAAGCTCTAGTTTGTACAGTACAGTAGTGCGCATTTCTGCTATGCTGTATTTAGTGTCCTAAGTATTAACCCAAGCTAGTTGAGTGGGTCGTATGGCCGAAAGGAATGAAAATATGCCCATTTGAGACCCCTCCCTACAGCCCAGCTAAGGCTTAAGAAGAACAATCCTCTTGATGGGAACGACTGAGTAATAACCAACTCTACGCTTTCTCTACTAGTTCATTATCATTAAGTTCGATAAGGTGAGGGAAGATGCTCAGGGTGATCTCGAAAATATTGAGAGCTTACTTACCTACCTACCTACATACTTCGTTAGCTTTTGTATACTACATACATAGTAAGTGGTGTCACCATAGACTTAGAGAGTTGATCGGTCATCATCATAAGATAGTGATAAATACTGAAAGAGATTATTATTAAATATGTGTGGCTATACTTAATGCGCGAGGTGACTCCAGGATACGCAGTCCCCTTTCAACATTATATCTTACTTCTGCTTAGGGATCTGGAGAAAGGAAGGCTGAATCAGCATGACAAGCTTAGAACAAACATGGGAAGGCTTTGTAGGAACCGTTGGGAATCAAATTGCTAGTAAATAATAAGAATGCAATATAATAGTATAGTGCCTGTAGGGATGAACCTTCTCATATATTTGCAAATAATAATATTATTTCATCTGTACCTAGCAGCGCAGATCCTGCCTTCAGTCAACGACAACTAGGCTGTCCATAAGGGAAAGGATGAAAGCTGTCAGACTGAGACTACTAACTTTCTATTGTGGTCTGGAAAGGGTTAAGAAACTCTTGCTTAGGGAGGGGATGAAAAAATTAGGTTTCTTTGAGGAATGGTCTGACCCGCAGACGATTTTCGGGAGTTTTATTATGCTTCAAAAAAGAAAGCCCAAGTAGATCATATGTGGAGAAGAACTATATATATTGCCTTCTTTCACCCCGAATCGGACTTACTTTTTAGGACCGTAGGGAGAGAAAGTGCGTAGGCAAGGGAGTGTGTTTCTGGTAGTTTGATCGATCCGTGTATGTCTTTTGTACTTTTGGGCTATTTCTTTCTTGCAATACGCTTTCTTTTTGTATATAGTAAGTGTGCGTTTCGTCTACTATAGTGGGCGGACTTGAGGTGAAGGAACTCGGGAGATAAATGGCACAGTGTACGAGAATTTCGCACATAAATTAGATAGATAATGCCATCCATTTCCTTTCTCGAGATAGAAATTTCAAAGATAAGTAGAGAGGGTAGTAGAACAGAATAGAAATCTGGTTATGAATCCTTTACATTTTACGCATCACGCAGAACCGAAAGTATTCCCAAGGAATACATTAAATATGAATGATAAAGTATAATAGTGGTTTTACTTGATTGGGGTCGGTCGTTAAGTTGTTACAGTCACATTCCTATTCTACGCAGTAACCTCGCCAAAACGCAGTAATGAATGAGATTAGATTAAAATGAACTCTTACGCATAAGAAGTCAATCGGCAAAAATTTTAATATCATGTTCCAAAGTAATAATAATGCTTGCTTGTATTTATTTACAATTTTACTGTAATTGGCAAAGAAGAATAAAAAGGATCGGATTGAGATTAAGGACTTTTCAATGAAGTATTTCATCGCCCTACTCAACATTTTGGTTTTTGGGGTTCAACGTGTACACATTTATAACACAAAGAGCATACTCTACGAAGTTATGACAAGCATATGCGTTTTTTAATGGACAGTATGCATGCAAACACATTTTTTAAATAGGTCGACATGCTAACTTATGATGGGATTACTGACGAATATATGCTTACGGGAGTTTCCAGTTTTACGTCTTACATTTTACGAAGGCTCAAACCCAGTCAGGCTAACTTAAGCGAATTACCTCAGCATTGCGTGATTGTAAGCAGGCGAATTATAAAGTGCATTAAGGTAACATCGAGTAATGAGCTTTCTTTTCAAATTTTATAATATAACAACAAATTTTATTCATATATTTTGGTATACTGTATAATCTAAATAACAAATTACTGAGGAAGATAGGTAACCTCAGTTTCACCCGACTACAGCCAGAAATGTGGAGAAACTAATTCTAGTTATTTCAAATATTCTGGGTTTCTCTTCTGCGTTTTTGTACAAAGAATAACATTTTAAAGTTATTTTAAATTTTAAGGTTAAAATGTAAAATGTCCAAATTTTTAATCTTCATAAAATTTCACGAATCGTCATGAAGTGCAGTCAACGGCAAGAATATGTATTAATTAATTGATTTAGATTTTGCTTTTGCTTGGCCTTCTTTACTTTCAGACACAATAATAACAATTGGGGATTGCATGTATGGTATTTAAGAAAACAGTCATCAACAGATAAAAATTCTGACCTTTTTGTAACTTATCTAATTATTACTGATTAGTCCATAAAAAAGTAATAGTATGAGTGTTATTTGTACCTTTTATTTTGGTTTTGGTTAAAGGCAAGTGAGCAGATCGGTTTGCTGAGTATGCATGAGGCAATTCAATTCCCAAACAATCATCATTGGTTGTTATCGTGCAGAACTCTTAACTGTTCACCAACTAATGGAGACTTTGTCCTTTTCCGTAATAAATGCTGACCGAACTGTAAAACCCAGTTATTATTAAAGAGCTATTGATTAAAAGTTAACTTCATAGTAGTGTAATGTTGATTGAGCAAGCATGAACAAAAATCCAAAAATATTAAGGTTTCCATTTATACTTTTTTCAATTTGATAGTATTTGATTTATGTGTAGTACAGATAGTTTTATTAAAATATTGTCTATACTACCACCGAAATCGTTCATATAAAATTTTACCATACTAATAAAACCTTATTCCAACAAAGCTTTGAATATGCAAACTTTATAGTAATTAAAGAATGAACGGTAGCATAGCAGGAAATAATAGTACAAATTAAAAATCAGCCATCGCTTACAGGACTCCGATTTCCATCTGAACGCCGAGACACTTTTTTTTCGGGTGACAACCGACGTCCAGGGATTTCCTTTGACTTGACATTAGCAGCAAATAAATTGTTCTTGAAGGGTGCAAAGCTCTGCTCAAATGAGTCTTCAAATACATTTCCACCCTGGTTCTCTTTATCTGCATTACCATTTTCATCATCTCCTGTAGGGGAATGCATTGAATCAAATCGTTTCTTTAATGCAGAAGCCAACTGATGGCCCATATCCATTAGCTCTTGGTTTTCCATTGATTTTCTTTTCTTCCTTTTTAAAGGCGTCCCTCCAGGGGACCTAAGCGTTTAGGATAATTGAACATTTATATTATTTATGTGTTATTGCTATCTTATTGTGTTATCGTTACGAAACCTACCTATCAATTTTTCGAAGTTTAGCGTTTGGCAGTTCCTTCAGAACATCTAGAAGTGAAGGTGCAGCTTTTTTTGGTGAAGTATCTGGCTGAACTTTCCTGTTAATAACAAGTTTTTGAGATCCTACCAATGGCATCATAGGCATTGGAGGTGGAGGAGGTGGGGGTGGACCTGTAATGTTGGCTAATGTCGTTGTTGCTACAACTGGGACAACTTTTATTGGCCTCGCTGGAATGCTATCATGGAGAGTTTCTACGTGGGTGAAATTCTGCGTATTCTGATTATGGTTGAAGTTCATCGATGCGTTTTGGGTGAGACTGGTCATTTGAACCCTTATTAGTTGCTGAACCATCATTTTCAGTTCGGCTATTTCTGGATTATTTTGTAAAACTTCATCTCCCTGAGTGCTAATTGATTCGTTCATCTTGTTTCCTCCGGGATTTGGAGTTGAACAAGCCATGTATGCACTACTTTCTCTGTAAATGATTCATTCAATACAAATTAGGTTCCAAATCCACAAATACTTCTCACTACAAACTGAATACGCCGTAATTACCCAGGATAAAAAGTCGGAACAGTAAAATCGGGATTTTCCCTGCCTTCAGCATTACTACAAGCATCATCCCACTCATCAATATCACCCACACTGCTTTCAGTCTCAAGTTCAAAAGCTACAATCACCCCGTCATCCTCGTTAAAGTCAGGGTCATCCTTCACAGCCATAGCCAAAATCGTATTGTCCTCTCCATACATATATTCAAGTCGACGTTGTTCCGTCGCTGAATTCAAGATTGAAGATGGGATGTAAATTCGACTAGCAGGCTCAAAACAGAAATCGGGAAGTAAAGAAGCCACGACTCGGATAATACTTCCATTCTTCCTTTTCCGATTTAAAGGTTCCCATCTAAGCAGTATATTCCTTTTAAAAGAACCACATACTTTCTGAACACATGGTCGAACCTTATCAGGAACAATTAGAAAAATCTCAATTAACATCGCCTCCAATTAATAAGTAGAAGGTTCATTTAATAAAATATCTACCCGATCCCTAAGAACACGCCCAACAGGTGGTCCAACATAAATAACAAATCCAAGGCCCCCAACTATCGCAGCTTCAACCCACAAAGGTAACTGGTTCTCAGGACTAAAACGGTTGACCTTATCTGCATTTTCGGGGTCAAGTAGCTTTGACTGAGCTCCCATCTTATCCTAACCTTCTTATCCGTCTCTTCTTTTAAAAACCAGTGTATTCTGCCAACAACTCTGTCCAGCCACGTAAAGATACGAAACGAACGTACCCCTATCAAGTTTAAATATTAAATATAAAATCATTGATTTAATTAAAATATAAAACAGCAATAATGAAAACAATTCCAAAAAGCTTGAATCAATCACCTTCAGAAATGTAAATTAAAATATAGTAAATAACGCTGTTGGAAATTGGGACACCAGATACCAGAACCACCAGAAAGGCAGAAAGTTTCTGCCGGAAATCCAAATCCAACAGTCGATCTTTTGCAATATTTCCGACAAACGATGAGAGAGAGACTCCACTTTTGCCCACTTTCCCTAAATTTCAGAACTAAACTGATCAAAAAACGGAGATAAAATGATAAAGATTTTCTAATTTTAAATTAAAACTTCAGACTTTTCCAATTATTTTCCCGTTTGCTTGCTTTGTTGTCAAAATAATAGTGAACGGTCTTCTCAAAAGTGGGTGGAGCATTTGTCCCAATTCTTCAAATATGGCTTAGCGGGATTTAGCTTCTCCAATCCGATTTTTTTTAATACTCTATGTCAAAACTTTGTTAGGTTCTATCTAGCTCTAGCTTTACTCATACTCATATATGTCGTCGGAATGAAATTGATTCCCGTATCCCGTGCATAGGCCTCACGCGTTTACAATCCGCGTAACCTTTTACATTTTATACCGGAGTTAAAATTGGTTAAATGGGCTTCAAAGTATTGTACTGTCCTAAATCCTAAAGATGCTTCATTTTCATCACTCCATCCAGTTCCAGTTTAATCAAAAGTAATCATAAAACTATGAAACTACGCACGCAAAAAATAAAAATTAAAGCACAAAACAGAACCAATATATTTAAAAAATTGGAGCAAGTGATTTGTTTTACATGCTTTTTTTCTAGAGATCTCATCTCATCATCAAGCATTAATTAGCATTATTTATAACTCAATATTTTTTTAGATTAGGGAATAAAATAAAACTAGAATTTTAATCCAAAATCCACCAAATCCCAAATACTTGTTTATAATAATTATTAATTTAAAATTATAAATAATTAAAAATTAATAATTAAAAATTAATTTATGAAAAAGCTTCTCCCTGTCTCTGCCTGCCTCGTTCAACGTTCACGCTGGATCCGTTGTCTCTTTTGGAGTCTTCCAATAATGCACCAGAAGGAAAGGAAAAAGAGGGAGGGTCTTGATTCAATCCACGAATCAAATCCGGAGGTTTTAAGATCCACTTTTACGGCGGTCAAGACCGTTACATCTTTTTGTACTTTTGTTCTATCAGAAATGAGAACTGATGAACTGATCCAGATCCAGGCTATATTTTTCTGTCATCTCTTCCGAATTTTATTTGTTTTGCCCTCAAACTTCGATTGAATCTCCTCGGTCCTGCCGACGACTTTCTCCATTCTGGATTTTCTGACCAGGTTTTATAATATTTATTTCCTTACATTTTTAAAAACTATTTGCAGGATACGAGGGTATTGTTTGTACCCTTCTACAAGGGTACCGCTACCGGCACCGGGACATTGTTTGTAAAGGGTACTTTGTGTGTACCCTTCTTCAAGGGTACCGGTACATTGTTTGTAAAGGGCACATTGATTGTACCCTTCTACAAGGGTACCGGTTCCGCTTAGCCACACCCCTTCGTATCCTTTTTTAATGATATTTTATTTTGTACCCCTTGTGGTTGTGCCGATGGCATAATATATGGTATTTTGAAATGTTATAGATACTCCATTCCAAAATGCCTTCCGAAATAAGTCAGGAGGAGATAAAAATGCCGAAAGTTGCGCCGTTGGGTGAGCATGTTCCAGCTACTTCATCAAATATTCAACTGAAGAGACCTTTGGACGGTAGCGTTGGAGGAAAGTTGAATCGAACGAAACAGCAAAGTGGCAAAGAAACTGTTATTTTCATTAAACACGCGGTTCTGCAACAGGTACTTAATTAATTTGATTGAAAAGTTAAGTAAGTTAGGTACGGAAGATATGGAAGAATGTAAATGTACTGGTTTCTTTAAAGGTTTACGGTCGACAAAGAATCGCCAACTCTCTGATAAAAGTTCCAGGAATCATTTCGCTGACCTATAATCTCAACAAAAACTATTGCATTGTTCGGGGAAAGCGTCATGTATCGTCGGAAACATTTGGTATTGCTGTGGCTAATTTGGGATACGAAGTTTCACTAGTATTCAAGAATGAGAAAAGGGAAGAAGTAAGGGTTATCTGAACTTACAAGGAATTGTCGAAATATAGTGGGAATGCAATTAAAATAAATCCCTAATAAAATAACAGGGTTGATCCTTAAGGGATTGTTATCGAACGACGTTTAACTCAGGACGATTTGTATCTATTTACAGATTATGGTTCCTATACATGCTGAAACAAGGGATGGGAGTGCCTTGAAAGAAAACTTCCCTGACTATTTCCCAGAAGAGGACGAGGAACAGTCGATAAATGAAAATGCCATTTGTAATAGTAATACTAAAGGGGCTGAAAACCCTGCTTCCTGGTGGGGCAACGCTAAAAACTTCGTACAAACATCTTTCTATTGGTAAAATGTTATAGTTGAAATAGCTGTGCTCTCTGGTTAGTTGTATTTAGTGGGAGTGCCCTTTGTTCTTTCACTCTATTTTCATTAATCTAATACCACACACCACAGTGTTCAACGTAGATGCTTTATTTAATGTTCGCTATTGACATTACTGGTACTAGCGTTTTTACCATGATCGAATTGGGCGTAATGTTTTCCCTTGTCCTCGTTTGAAAATTAAATGGAACGAGTGTTGTCTTGTAATGGCTGGATGGGGATATTTATTAAAGTTTGATAAAAATTGAAGCACATGCTTGTACTGCAGTTTGGTTGATGTATGTGTGTAAGTTTCATAATAAACAGTTAGTATTCGATTTGTCGTCACTAATATTGGATTTTAAATGTATTTATTTTAACTTTAATTTAAAAAATTGACTTTTCCATCAATCAAATTATTAATTTAATTTTGCATCCTCTATTGTTGTATTGTATTTAAAGAATCGTGGTTGAGCATGAGCATGTAAACAAGCCGGACAAGCATGACATTATTCAAGCTGTTAAGAAATAATTTTTGTTGAACTGCAAAATCTGACAACTGAAGAATAGCAACAAAACTTGGACCACAAAATGCATGATGAATGCATCCATTTATTGACGGTTAATTCCATACCTGTCTTAGATAATATCACGCTGACACATTGCATTCCAGCAGTAAAGGAATAAAAAAAATATATTGTAAGTTTACAGTTTTAAAATCAAGCATATGTCTAGCAGAAGAACCGATTGATACACATTTTCAGAACTATGCGAGATTTTTAAAACATTGTTGGGTTTACATTTGCGAGACAGTTAGACAAACAAAATTCCATTCTCTCACTCTCCTCTGACTTTTGTCTTTCACTTGAATCTTACACATTAATCATTTTCATTGGTAATAATTTTAAATCGAACACAATCAATTTTGAAGGTTCGGATACAGTAACAGAGTTAGCACACCCTTCTATAAGTAACTATTTTCTTTGACCTTAATTAACACTTAGAAATTGAAGACAGGTAAAACTTTGGAGATGGATAAGATGGGGAAAATATTGTATCACGTTGAGATTTAAAATAAACTCATTTCCCCAATTGAAATAATTACTTAAATATGATGGATGACGTCTGAATTTGAAATCTGTAAACGCTTAAATTAAATCCTAAAACCGAGCATCTTCTGCCTATCCGTTTGCAGGTAGATACGTATCAAACATTACAATCAATACTACATTCTAACTTGAAACTACTTGGGAAGTCTACCAAGAAGAAAATTGAAAATAATAATCGTAAGATACGGCGGTTTAGTCTTATATTTTACATCGTTTAGCAAAGTTGATTTTACGACAATATTATACACATATATTTTTCATACTCCAAGCACCTGATGACAAAATTGGTATACTTTTGATTGGATTGTATCATGTTCCTAATATGTTTATCGTCAATCTTCCCAAGACCAGTCATCTGATTTTCTAGGCTTAGATTTAGATCCAGCTGAGGCAGATGATGAATGTTTAAGTTTCTGTGAAGATGATGAATCTGTCTGATTTTGATAACTTCCACCGCCTCCCCAATCAGCCCCCCAATCATCCCAATTTCCATCTGGTGATCTATCCGATCATGAATTAAACACGTAAAAATTAAAAACACTTACAAGACAACCAAAAATACCCAAAAATAAGAAGTACCAAAAATAAAAAGGCTTACTTGGTAGATCGATTATCACGCAGCGAACTATTTTCTGTGGGGGAATATTCAGGTATAGGCTCATGCCCAAAGTTTCCAGATGTCGAACGATTTAAACTAAATGACGACGCTGAAGTGACTATTCCAGAAATTCCATCTTTTAATCCTTTTCGACTGATTTCAGAATACTAAAAATACAAAGAAAATACAATTATGCACGACAATATGTATGACGTTCCACAGAAGAATGGGAAACGATTGTTGACAAAGGATCAGACTTTATGTTGTTTATTATCATAGCTGGTCAGCCAATGTAGGTAAAACAATCATCATTTCAAAAAGGAAGACACTGGTTTAACGAAGATCGAAGAAGAAAATCTACTCAAAGCATTTTTGTTTCGCAGTCATTAAACGTACTTGCTTTGCAGTGCTCAGCTCAATGAGAGAAAATAGAAGAAGTTTAACTGACATAGTGGTATGTTAATTTGTTTTTTACCTTTTCTGACACGGAACCACCTATTTCTACAGCTTTTTGAGAGGCAATTTCTCCGAATTTAACTGCATTTTCTCCAGCAGTTGACGCAATTTTTGTGGCTGCTAGTGAAAACATACTCCAACCTTTGGTTAGTGACGATAGCGCTGTGTCTAGAATTTCATTGTTAGCACTGGCCTTGGGTGGGGGCTCCATTGAATAACCAAAGCCCGTGTAACGACCACCCTCTGTAATTCACAATTTACCAAATTATTAAAGATATTCATAATAAACCAAATCACACCAGACATGCTAAAACACCAAGGCTTGTCGCATGTTTGCAATAGTTTACCTGAAGGTCGTAGCTCTTCAGGCCGTGTTGAGTTTTCTAACTTCTTTCTATCAGCAAATGTCAGGTTTACATCTGTAGCTCCACTTTGATAGCCCCCTCCTGAAGAATTATAGTTTCCATAATCTCCACTTTGATACCCGCTTCCACTTCCTCCACCTCCTCCACCGCCACCACCGCCCGACTGATACGAACTAGAAGAGTTGTTGGCAAAAGCGGGCGTTGAAGTACTTTTCGGGAATCCTTTCAAGGAGGACGACGTATTATTATTGTTGGAATTGGAATGATTAGAAGAAGCATTCGATTTAGTGGCGGCTCGACTTTGCTTCACTGTTTTTTTTGCCCGACTTTCATCCCATGTTCCACCTTGAGCCTCTGTTATAATCTTATGAGAAATTAATTTAGTAAACTTGGAAGTCCAAAACTAAGCTTGATTTAACGTTAGACCTAGATGTTCTTCTACCTTTTCTCGATATATCGCGGCAGCGCTGCTATTGTATTTTTGTTGAATTGACATGCTATCATCCCAATCTGACTGTGTTTGAAGAAAATCTTTAAATTTTTTATTTCCTCCGACCTGGAAACATTTTCCCAAACCAGTTAACAAATGAACCTATCATTGAAATAATTCGAACTTATGGAATTTTATGATACCTTCATTTTCTCCAGTTCTATATCTTTCCACTTGTCCATTGTTACAGATCTGATTATATTTATAAGAAAAGGTTAAGAAAGACCACAAATGCATAAGCATGCAAATCAACCACCTACTAAAACTTTACCTCACAAAACTTAAATGAACTCCTAAGCCTCTGTGCTTTCCGGAGCACTCCAAGCATATCCAAATCCCATAATTGACTGAAACCCACTGCGGGTTATGGGCCTCACATTCGAAACATCTCTAATTAAATAACATAAAGTATATTAGTCAATCTTTCTACTTCTACTGAAGTTCTAAAATGAACGATAGTGCTAATCGTAGCTTAAACAATTACATTATTTCCGTCTTTGTGGCGTATGTCTTGCAGGACCTTGCGACTTCTCGGACTTGCCATTATGTACTGGATTGGATCTTAGCTCCAACTAACTCCAACCTGAGTTCACCCTCACCAGACCTTAATTAGGATAGGAATATTTAGGGACAGGGCAGTTGGATGGAATAGAAATGCTTTTCAAACTCCTAAAAATAAAAAGTACACAAAATTAATTCATCAAAAGTTTGACATTTTAAGTATTCAAAGTGAGAGTTTTAAGGTTACCTCAACGGCTATACTGATACTGATTGATTAGAAATATAAGCTCCAGAGTGAGAGAGCTAGAGAGAGTTTTTACGAAAATTCCCATTTACTGTTTCCAACAGTTAGTTATAATTCCTCTTCGTATTTCTAAGTAACGCCAGCCAGATAACTGTCTTACGCCAATCTTTCACAAAACCAAAAAAAAAATTAAAAATTAAAAAATATCTCCGCAAAATCATTAAATAAATACTAACATCATCTGCCCATCTTTTATCAGTAAAAATAATTTGTTTGCATTCTTCATCCAAAACCAAATTATAATAGAATTAATAAAATAGAAAGGTCTCAGAATTGTCAAAAGTAGGACACGCAAACGGATACAAGAACCAAAGTAAACTAACCCTTCGTTCGTTTCGCCCAAGCCCAAATGCAACAGATAACAAATCCTTAAAACTCACCTACTTTTTCCAAAACGGCCCTCCAGAAATACTTAAAATTTTTATGAATTCCATTAAAAAAATATCAATTAAATTATTAAATAGTACGATGAAAAACTGACTACTCACTGTCAATATGAAAAGTGTAATTGAATGTATGGTAATTTTATCTCTGTATTTTGTGAAATCTGTTAAGAAATGGTAAAAAGGGTAGCTGGTTGCCCCTTTTGGGCTAATAGATGACGGAACCTATCGTGAATCCTCTGACGTGGAACTTTCTACTTTGTTCATAACACCATTAGATTACTACTACTACTGTTGCTGCTTTTGCATAGGGCTTTACATGCATGTTGGGATGGGACTTAGGATTAGGAATAGTATTAGTATAATTACCGCAATTCTTCGACAATAGGCCGCCCGCATTAATTAATCCGCACGCTATCCTTTACATGTAAAATAGGGATATCACTCCCATATTAAACATGCTGTAAAACATCAACATCATTCATACACACGCCGCGGCCAATTGACAAGGAATTACGGTAAATGTATTGTGTGTATTTGAGTATTGTCATTGTCTCGAACAGTGGCCTAATAGTGACTCCGTTTGAATAGTAGCCCCCCTAATTACTACTAGCCTACGGGGACCCGAATAAATCGGGTGCTATAGTGCTATGATTGAAAATTTGGTGGCCGTCCCCCACAGCCGGCGAAAAGCTTACTTCTCCTTCGTTTTAACAACCCCATTTTTTGCCATTCTAATGCTCCCATCTGAGTAGACCCCGCTCTTGTCCCGCTCTGAGTACAACTCCACTGCGTGCAACCCGAATTTCATCCCAACCCCGCTGTGATCCCAATCTCGCTCCCGCTCTAATCCGAACACTGCTCGCGCTCTGATTACAACCCCGCTCCTATCCTGCTCTGATCCCAACCCCGCTCTGAGTACAATCCAACTCTTACAGCAACCCCGCTCGGAGTACAATCCAACTCTTCGAGCAACCCCTCTCTGATCCCAACCCCGCTCTGAGTACAACTACGCTCTTGCCTCGCTCTGAGTACAACCCCGCTCCCGCTCTGATCCCGAATTTTTTTTCGAATTTTAATGTTTTCTGTATGAGAATCGTCGTATTAGGATAGATCTCAAAAAAGTTAAAAGAAGTAATTTTTTCTCGATTTTTTGGAAATATTTTTTAAAAAGTTGAAAATTAGTTTTTCTTGAACGCCAAGTCGAGTTAATGAGAAGTTCGAATATTCAATCAGAATTGAAATCGGGTGAAAACTCTAGTACGAGATAGCACTTAACATACAAACTATTTTACGTTTTAATAGTATGATTATAGTATCCCCATAAAAGCCCTGTTTAATTGTATTAATTTAACTTCAAATATTATCTAGTCGACCCTATTTGAGACACTGACTGTACGGAAGTACTTTGCAGCGTTTAAATAAATGTATTTATTTGAATGGAACGATTGTTCGTTGGATTTTGATTAGCATGGTGGCTGTAAGTAAGTAGAAGTAGGTTGGATTTTATTTTATTTTGTTGGATTTATTGAGTCGGGGTTTCAATGATTTAGCATTTATCCATTTGGTTTTGGTGGTTATATCTTTGAAGGATATCTTAATCTGTGGTAAGGGTTAATAGCTTTGTGAATTAGTGCGTCAGCTTCAGTTAGCTTGGCTGTCGCTGTCATGAAGTAATGGAATTGAATTGAATTTACTGGGTTGGCTTGACTTTGGGGTTTGCCATGCTTATGGATGGGATGGGTACACCTAAGTAAGGTGGTTTGCTTGGCACAACATGAATGACACAATTTTAAAATGTGATTCAGTTTATGTAAAAATGGATATGCTATTTTTACGGTTACATAATACGGATTTATTATTTCCGAACACCTTAGAGTTATGTTTACAGTAAATTTTTCTCTACATGCAGACTAGCTAGACGATAAGACTAAAAGATCTATTCAATTTAGTGGCAATTATTAGTTATGATTTGGCTGTTTGGTTTTATTCATTGATATTGATCTGATCTTCGTGTTTTCATACGGATTTAATCTTTAGGCCTTTAAATTAATACTATGTATTGTTCAACAGCAGAAGGTTAAAGTTAAACCTGTGTACTTCTTTAAACTTAAACATTCTAGGCCGGTCCAGCCGAAGCCAGAATAAAAGCATAACAAATTAACGTGTTTCTTTCAATACCTATTTACAACCTATGTAACGGAATTTTGTAAACTATTTAGCTAAATTAGGGACAGAAATATTCAGAGAAATGATAAAATGTATGTGCCGTTTAGTTTCGTAAAACAATTAATAGTAACCGTACTTTTCAATAAGATATATCTGTGTGCTTACTTATTTATCTTTTATTTAAGATGCGTTTGTCATGTTCTACGCCAGGCCGTTCTAATATACTTACTACTCTCTACATTAAAAATTATGGTGGCTTTTTCTTCTACGGATTATTTTTACAACTGGCTCCTTTGAAGTTTCAAATAGAGTAGTTTTTTGACCTAAATGTGTCCTTCTTCTTGGCATCTATCCATTCCATCTCTAGTTTTCAGGGTCACGCGTCTCTGGTTCAGGAGACTCCTGCATGCAAGGGAGGCTTTTCTGGGAGTCTAAATATAAAACAAATGAGGTACACTGACTCGTTATTTCAGAAAATTGAATAAAGTTGACGCTGACTTTTATGAAACCGACTTAATACGACCTTTATCTTCATCCCCTGAGTCTTCATTTTCCTTGGCGTTCATGGTTGAAACCAGATCCATCCGCGAATCTAGAGAAAATTGCTTTCCAGCCATCACCATTCCTTTGATTCGACGTCTAACAACTGCTACATGTATTTTGGCATTATTATTACAATATGATACAAGATAAGAAAATGCATGGGTGCATCACTCACATTAATTAACAAAACTCCTACATTGTATGGGACAAAAGGAATTGTGATTGTACTACATCATAAAAACTGCAGACGTACCTGGTGAACTCTCGTCCATTTCACTCACTTTCAGCTTGCGGACAAATTCTTTGAAAAGTTCGTTAGAATCAAAAATAGCAGCAAATGATCCATTGACAATTTTTGGTGACATAGGTGAGTTGGCTAATAGCAATGAGGTTCCAAAATGAGAATTTCTCGCCCTAGTTTCGGCCAAGGGAACCTTTCTAGCTGGGGCCATTGGAACGTCCTTGGCCTCCTCGTTGGCGAGGATCGCTCTCGCTGTTTCCTTTATCACAGCCCAGTCCGTGCAAATGTCTTCCACGGTTGTTTGTGGAGAGGTTATGGTAAATCTGATCACGTACCGGCCCTGCAAATGCAATTATCCGATGCATTACTTTTAATCGATAACTACTATTATTCCGTTCTTAAATTTACCTTTAACGACGCTGGTACGCAATGGATCTTTCCAGAAGAGTTCAATCGTTTTAGCAATCTGTGGGGGTGAAAAGGGGACTGATTTTACAACACGAGGATTTAATGCATAGAATGCTTTGTGTATATTAAGCTCACGTTTCAGTGGGTTGATTATCACCTCTGAGACGAAAGACCACTAAGCCTAAGTGGCGTTTTGCTGGTATTTCGAATCTACTGTCTGCTGCAACCAACGCTTCGAATCTTGCAGCTAATCTGACTCCCTGTAGGTCATTATTAACTATGTAATTGTTAAATGACAACTGGGCATTTTAAATACAGTACTGACGTGTGACGTTAACTTACCTTTCGTATATGCTCCTGCAACCCTTTCACTCCAAATGATCTTAGAACAAACCACAATTTTAAAGCACGGAACCTTTTACTTAGTGCTATTTGCCAATGCTAGAAGATATAAAAGTTTCGAGATCAGAATTGCGCTTATAATTTACATGCATGATTCGAAATGTACAAGTATATATAACGCTTACCATGTAATCAATAGCCATCCCGGAATTTTCATGCTGAAGATACAGTGGCTCTACGTTGAACGTTCTGTGTAATGCTCCCGAATCTTGTACCTTCACCAAAAATAGTATGTTATTCAATTTTGTGCTTATAAGTTCAGTTAGATCAGTATCTACCGTAAAGATTCTAATAGAAGACCCCGCCTTCTATTCTTACAGTATTATATTAATGGCCTGAACTCTGTTAGAAGCTTTACGGTATATTTACCATTGTTAGTTTTTAAGATGCAATTGACGTGATTGGTAATCAGAACAAAGAAAACTAGATTCTAGAATACCTGAGCACGTCTAAAAAAAGCATTCCTTACCCACATAGCAGTGCAGTCAAAGTGGACCATTAACCATTTTGATGGATTGAATGCCAATGAATTGGCGTTTTCAATACCCTTCAACCAATGCCTAAACTCCGGACAGATGAATGCGCTATGGGACATAATAAAATAGAACCACTAGATAGGCATTCAAATTTTACTACAGTCATCATATTTCTTAAATGCAATATTATATCTATTAATCCTAAATTCAGATCATACCTTCCAGCATAAGCTGCATCAACATGAAGCCAAAGATCTACCGGTTCCAGTAAGAGATGCACCGACAGACATAAGTGGGAAACCATAAGCGTGAAATAGAAAGCGAAGACTCGAAATATGTATCACTGGACGCAGGTACAGGAGAAACCAAAATGGGTAAATTTGTAATAAAAATACGTCACAAGCGGAAAGCAGCTTTACGATTTGGACCTACGTATAGGATATCATGAGGCTTGTGCTTGTTAAAAAGTCCTCATATAATTGTGTACCTAGTCCAACATAATCATTAGGATTACATTTTCATACTGACACCTTAATATAGTAACGCCTTATTGCAAAAAGGTACTAGTTTCAGAAACTTGAGGCTAACCATTTCGAAGACAAGGTATCAGATTTTTTATTCTTAGCACAGAAGAAGATTAAAACTGTCAACTAATCGGAGAAATGAAACCCATTCTGCGATTAAAAAAACACGGTCTTATTAATTGTTTACATAGCAAGTCTGTCCAAAAGTAAAGAGCATATTCTATGCAATATTATGCACAAAAATAAGAAAGGGTGTTTAGCATTTATTCATTGCGACCATGGATGAGTAGGCGATATTAGGTAACGAGCTATGAGCTATTAATGTGAGATAGAAAAAATATATTCCCCTACTTTCTTGGCGACAGACGTCACCAACTTCTTGAAGATTATCAAAAGCACAGGATCCAGTTGTGCCGAGCGTTGCACAAACCTAAATAATGTAGTCCCGAGAGAGAGAAAAATAATTATAAATATGTCTCAGCCCGTTCTATTACATTCAACACTTCCGTTTTGCTCAACATTTAAAACTATGTGTTACAAAGGATGGCGGAGGTAGCAATAAATTAAAATATTCCAGAAAAATGAAACCAACACCTCCTAATATTTATATTTTAAAAGCATAGCAGTAGTCATTCTTTTCTAACCCAGAATGGAATAAGTCCGGCCTCTCGGTCGGTCTTTAAAGCATCCGAGAGAGTATTGCCGTTGATGCCCAGTGTCTCGAAATCGCTTTCCAGGTAGTGCATCCTCACCAAACCTATCAACCCTGCTTTCTCCACACTGGAATGAGCCTGCAAACCATAAACGTTTAAAACTCTTTTATCCTCTGTGTTTTGTTTTATTCTCTACTATATTTTACTACTTCTATGCTAATTCTCTCAACTAGAGCATTAAAATTGCATTTGAATGTATTTGGTATGAAGTATCTATTAAATTATATTAAATTAAATTATGGCTAAACATGTTGGCATTTTGGTTTGGCTAAAAAAATTATCGCGAGTATGATTTACTTGTGTACAAATACAAGACCCCTGTTACTACATCATGTTCGTGGTATGCCTTATGCATCCGTTTGTAACTAATGGGTTTAAAAAAATAGATTTAAACTGTATGCGACCAATTTGTAAGCAATATAGGGTATATATAATGGGGATAGGTTCCACGGACAAAATATTTGACTGCATGGAAATCTGTAAAACACCGTTTTATGAACTTATGCAAGAAATTCCATTTATCATTCAGGTAAATAGTGAAAGCATACACGGTGTTCATGCATGCTAGCATACTATATTAAACAAGTGGTGGTGGCACTGGGAGCTCAGAAAAACACAAAAGCCAGGAAGTTTTGTCCTACTACTTTTCAACAACATGACAGCCAAAAACACACACAAGGCCAGCAGATTAGAAGACTCCTGTTGAATCTCGAGATTGGTTTGGTTTTTCTTGACGTTCATTCAGCTGAAGGATTGAGATTGTGTAGACCGGATATCCCCGTGAAGGTAAGTCTCAATAGCATTCAGACCCAACAGAGCTGTATTGAGATTTTGGATGAGATTGGAGCTAGTTAAAGCCTTCGATGCCTTTTTGCATCGGGTATTGGGATCAGTAGTATGTTAAAATGGAGGTTGACAACATTCCCCTACCGTGGATATCATCGCATCCTACTCCCCACCATTCCATTCGGATGGAAGCTCACAAAGCCAGCCATCTCAACCTCTTGTTTTGTTCCGTGAATTGTGACGGATACATTTATAAATGCTTATTAGATTCGAATCTTCTCCCAATCCTAACCGACTCATGTTAGAAATCCTTTTCTTGTGTAAAGAAAGCTGGCCACAATTCCTTTTGTATTACGTAAAATCAAGGCAATACAGAAAATTTACAAAGTAAGCCAACCACTCATTCTTACCGAACAGAAATACAACGTATGCAAAGTGCCAAAAGGATTGGCAAGTTACATTCAAAGGACAAAACATTTTCTTACTTGGTCTGAACAGTATGCAACAAGTCTCGCGTTGATTTCAGAGGCCGTTAAATCAGGATGGGACGCTTTATTTCTCCGAATAGCTTCCGTTCTTCCTGCCATTAAAGCTATAAACGTTGCCTCACTTGCAGTAGTCTATAAAGATTTCGACAGCTCTTAAAATCAGTTGATAGCCGCATTTATATCATAACATCAACAAATATCAATTAAATTAGCTTATCAATAGCAGGATGAAACCACGGAAGAAAAACATACAAACGCCAAAAGTCAAATTTTTGTCTCTCTATGTCGTATGTAATGGCCATGAATTATTTTTGAAAGGTACAGAATGAAGGCAATAAATTTACGTCCATTTAAAAAACCGGGATCAGTCGATATCAAGGGATTTAGGAATATCCGTCAATAACAGGCTATTTTAAAAAGTATAGTGAATAATTTATGTAGCATCGAAACAGCTATATGATGCTAATATTACGAGCATTATACAAGATGACAGCTAACAGTTGTTTGGAAGATTTAAAAAGCATGCTAAGACTTATATGCCGACACACGCAGCGGTCAAGAGTCATAAGCTATGAACTATATACAACTAGTTCTTTTTAGCAGAGATCTATGTTATCTCGGAATGTGGAAGGATGAGAAAGGGATGTAGAAAGTCAAGTGTATAATGTACATCAAGTGGTTGCCAGAAGAAAGAAAGCAGAGAAAGTAACGCACTTGAATCACCCCACCGCCCAGACTGTCCTTCGTTGAGTGCCAAAACACGGGTGGTAATCCGATCATTTTAGCCAACCAGTCCATAACTATTGTCTCCAACTCTGTGCACGCTGGACTGGATGCCTATAAGGAAATTGTTACATACAAGAGAAACAAGGTCTAAGATGAGGTATTAGAAAGATGTTAGATTTATAACAAAACATATTGCATTGCTTGTAATATTTCCGACAATAATGGGTGTCTTTTAGTTTCATGCTGATTTGTTCTTGAGTACTTTATACCATGCAACGAAAGGAAGTTCGACTAGACAATAAGACCGTAATTGAGTTTGTTGCGCTACATTTTCCAGCGATTAAATTATTAATTTTGAGTCTCACTCACTGTCCAGTCTTTTTCGAGTCTAACGATGGACGACGGAAGACATGCTGCCTTAATTTTTGGATTTTACCATCTGAATTTCGCATTTTTCTGAGGATTCCATTCTGTATTTTTGGAGTAAAAATGGGTTTTTTATGGTTTTAGCATTCAATGTCTTGTCGTTTGGATACAGTTTATTAAGGAACACAGTTGCAAGTTCTTTCTAAGGACCAGACGATGCAAGAGAAGTCCGTTCCTTTCTCCCGTTTCATGGTACCCCACTCTCATTAATAGTTTTTGATATTATATTTTTTTGTTGGAGTAGTAAATCTTAAGCTTTAACGATTAAAATGTCACGAATAAATCGTTTCACTTTCAAATCAGGAATAATCCTTTTTACCCGCAACGTATTAACAAACAGAAAAGGGCTCAAACCAGCTAGACTTTTACTTTATGCTGTTTTTTATGCAAAGCTCGTCTATGCTAATGCTACTCATCAAAATACCTAAACAGGCTGCAAGGACTAAGCTCATGTTCCAATTCTCCATCAGTCAAATTGACTTACGCATGGGAAAAGAGTGTAATCAATGAATAAAAATATAATAGTGACTTTAATCATAGCACAGCTTTCTCTACTTTACAACCATCCCCACTTTCATTACTAGGTACTTTAACTTACTTTTACACCCAAGAAAGAAAGAAAGAGCTTACCCAAGTGAAGCCAATGCAGTTAATTGCATCAGCTAACATATCTCCTAGAAGAGATGGATAAGAATTCAAAGCAGGAAAGTAGGCGTGCTGAAACGTAAATAATATTTACTAAAATTCTCTTCATGAATTTTTAATCTTGAAGACCAACAGTACGGTATAGTTTCTACATATATAGAGAAAAAGATATTTGGATTTACCATATGAGGGCTTTGCCAATGGGTTACCTAAAATATTTATCAAAGATAGACCCCTTTTATCATCTCAACCATCATAACACAGTTCATGTGTTCGTCAAACACATAAAACAAAAATATGCTTTCCCGACAAAATAGGGTACACAAATGCAGTTTTAGATAACAGTAAAAATGCGAGAATGAGGGTGAGGGACTTGTTTCAGTTTCTGAAGACCAAAATTCAAAGCGTTCATTTTACCCCAGGAAGGACGATTCGTTGAAAGTCTTCGAAGATTTCTTGATACCCTTCACCTTCCTGGGGTGCTTCAGCAGGAACCATGGGCTTCATGTATCCAGGTTGAACCGCAGGGAATACCCGTCTTGCTCTAATGCCCGTCAAGTAGTCGGCTATAAAATCCACCATCTCCTTACCTTAAAAGAAATAAAAATGAAACCATTAAACAACAATCTCGCATCTGCCACGTTTTAATTTCCGTAGCGTTCAATTAGCAAGCTTCCGATGTCAATCAAGACGATTTAGCTTCAAAAATGTCAGTACTCAAATAAAACTCCATAGCCACACCAAAGCATGCTACAACAAGACGGGAATGCCCAGTTGAGCTCCTTAGTGGTAGATAAATCAACAGTACAAAAGTAAATACCTCTTTGTCGATACTCCTCCACGTCCATAGTTTATCTTCTACGCCCAACGCGGTCACTGGATTTTTATGGCCACACTTATAATTGGATTATAGCCCTGCCAAATGTAAACAATGCAACGGATTACACAATTAAATTACAGCTCGCTCTTACTTAAGTCTTCTTCAACTCTATAAACTCGGCATTGTATGGGAATTGGACACTAATTCATTAGTTTTCCCAAAATCCTTTCCCAAAATCCTTTCTTGCTGTTTTTTTGTATGATACTTTATTGTTCTGTATTTTTTACAACTTTTATTTTTGCTATGCCTTTCTAATATGCGGTTGATTCTAGACTTAAACCCTAGCTGATTCTGTGATACACTATGTGAGCATGAGTTTTTGACGTTTCACGGGCCATCGCCTTTAACATCGCCAGATATTTTACATAATTACAATATTTGAATAAAAGTAGTTTGAACAGATAATTACCGTTCTTTTGTGGATAAGCTTGATAAGTTATATGGAAAGAAAATGTGTTTGGCCATTTAATTTAGGGAAAGTTTTATTAATTTTCCAAATTAATTCAAATACACTAGGTAATACTTTATACAATAATTGTAACTGTATGTAATTTCCTAGTTGATGTCTCTTAGGTCAAATGTGTTCAATTTACTATGGGGGTCGACGGTTTTCTTGAGTGCAAAAGGCATTGACGACGATTTAAGACGATTGAAGACGAATACATCGCCACTAACTACCTTTATTCTCAATTTGTAGTTTTTAAACCCTATCTGCCTGCAACAGCAATATTTTTGAGCATGCTATGGATCAATAATAAACTAAGATGCTACTTCAAACTAATCTTCTTCCAATATAGCATTAAATCTTTTTTAAACATCATACTTTATGAAACCCTTATGAGATAGACGCAAAGCTTACCTGAAAAATCCTCTCCCCCTCGGTCTCAGTTTATAAACAAGCCAATTGATTAGCCGATTTATGATTCTATATAGTTGAGGTCCACATTGCGATTTTTTTTACACTTCTTCGTTCTGTTAAACTCAAGTTATGAAGTTTCTGAAGGTTATATGTTCTTTTGGTCTATAAAAAACCCTAGAGAACCTTTTTTGCAGTAAAATTGCTACACTAATCTTAATCTTATTAAATGTGAGTGCAGCCTGTCTGCTACTTTTATCTAATAAACATTTTATAAAGTCTGGGTTGAGAAATATTACCAAAGAAGAGGAAAACACAACAAGCATAAAACGAACGAGACGGTCAATTCTATTTCAAGTTTCAGCGAAAATAAAGTGGGCTATAACATCGAGTGAAGAGAAAGAATGACTTCGGTATCTGTATCGTCGTCTTAAAACAGAAAAGACGAACTGACTGTTCAGTTGTATGATGGAATGAAAATTTTAAAGGAAGAAGCTTTAGAAAGTCAAGGTATAAAGTACGAATGGGGATACCGATACCAGTTTCTGCGTGGGTAACGGTTGGTCTGCCTCTACCTCTGTGTCTGTACTATTCCTAATAGTTCGGAAGGAGAGAAAAAAATGTTTCAACTTAGGGTTGTGGAGGAAATCCGCCCTTACATCTCCCGTCCCGAATTTTTTTCCATAGATGATGAACTGTTTGGGAGTTCCTGCTTTCTCTTTGTTTCCTTCGTTCAACAAGTATCTGCAGATTATTTGGGGGTTTCGGTGGTGTGTGTGCCTGAACATTTGCGGATACTAGTAGTGACCGTGTTAGTAGTGGTAAGACAATGCCGCATTCTATCGTATTCTCTTAAAAGGGTGCCATGTACCCTTACCCCTTTCATGTGGAGTTTTTCTTCTTTTACCGGAGATTGCATTGAATTGAATTGGATTGAAAATCTCTGGAACCAATCGAATCATGTAGATACATAAAATTGAGGACACTATCACACAATGAAACCCTTTATCCCCCAAGGGGATGGCTGGCAATAATAGCAACAATGAAATGAATCCTTTGGTTTGGGTTTACACTGAGCTGGACCAACAAGTAAAGTAGGACATCGGGTATCTTATAAGCTGTGTGATGGGAAAGGGATAAAAGCAGGATGTAATTTTAAACATTCGTAATCCCAATCCAATTGGACTTCATAGTATGTATAGTGTACTAAGTACTAGTACAAGTAACAACAGGTTGGGTTGCGGGGACAGAAGTTTTGGAGAGTTCTTTTTGTCAAAGTTTTAAAACTTTTTCTTGTTGGGATAAGTTGTTTAGAGAAGGAGATGACTTTTTGCTCAAATGCGATACACGGATTACGAATTGCTTATCGGACTGGGGCTGAGGTTTATATAATCATAAGATTGTTCTGGTTTCGTGTGTGTAGCGAGCTTTTCTTGTGTGCTGGTGCTGGTACACTTTCTTAAATGTCATATTATTTAATGAATGCTTTTTTGAACTACTGACGATTTCGCAATAAATATGGATGTCATTTAGCATTCAGTAGCGAATCATTTATATGCATAACTTCTAAGGATGTGTGTATACTTTTTGTGAAACAACGTAATGATTGTAGAATATCCTTTAATTGATTCAAGTAAGAAACGGTCTCACATAGGTTTGATCTATCAGAACCATCCACTCAAATGTAGCTAAACTGGAGCCTTCACACAATGTATCCACAACTACTAAAAGTATGAATAATGGATTCAAACTTAAAAAAACAGGATTTTCTTCAGCTTCTTGAGCTTTTTTTATACATCAGACTGGTCCTAATAATACTCATGGACAATAAATTGATACGTTTTATCATTGCTTTTCACCCCACCGTTGCAATTATACCAGAATGCCAGTAGAACGGGAAACCCAGTCTAATTATTCCGACTCCGGTACAGAGAACGATATTGAAACAGAGCAAACCGACGAGCAGGATGAATCTATAAATGAACCCTTTAACTTGGAAGAGTTCGTCTGTCCTATATGCATAGATTATTTGATAGATGTAAGTTGAATAAATCCTGCATTCAAGAATTTCAAAAAAAAAATTTTTTGCAGCCTGTATGTTTCTACTTAATTACTCGCAGGTTGTTGAAACACCCTGCCGTCACAGATTCTGTTGTCATTGTCTTAGTCAATGGGTGAACATCAATCCACAGCGAAAATGTCCAACTTGTAGAAGCAGCATGGGGCTAGTTGCAAGAATGCCTCATTTGGATGACAAAATCACTGAATCTCTTACCAGAATTTTAGATCCTATAGCTTTGAGTCAAAGAGAAATCGTGCGAACTCATCGTCAATCAATTGACTTTCCTGACGATAATAATGACAACGACAATGAGGAAGGGGGTGACTCAACCAACGAAAACGATGAAGCGTTGAGGGATCATCCACTACCCCGAAGTTGGACTAATCAAGCTACGGATTTGATAGCTCGAATTCGTGAAACTAGACGAAGAGTTGGAGACTTTCAACTCCATTCAACCGTTGCGAATGCTCATAATTTTAGGAGGGCTCAGAATATAGGGTGCTTTCCTTTAATATACCGACGACAGATGTGGTCGAGAAGACCTGCTAGATTAAATGGTCCTTCATTATTTGGGACCATGACAGTCCCAATGAGGGAAGACCTGCGGAGGGCAAATGTGGACCTACAAGAAGCCAATGTCAATGAAGAAGACACAGCTCGACTGTCCACCTATTCAGCAAGCCAACTCCTCAGTGATTACACTTACCATCTTCGTTCTGCTGAATCGGCTCATTCAAGGATCAAAAATGAGATTCGCGACTTTGAATACCACAATTCCAGATTGGACGGATTGTTCCAAGATTTTACAAGTTTAAATACACACCGTGTGTCTCAACAGCGGCTGACGCCTCCCAGAAATATTACCCAGGAAGATTCCAGATTCTCCCAAGGGTCGCAGAGCGATTCCATTAATTTTCAACCTCTCCCGATGTCAACTTCTTTGGGGTTCGGAAGCTCTTCATTACCGACATTACAACGAACGGCCTCTGGTATAAGTAGAAATTCAACGCAACTGGTTTCAGAAGTCGACGACATGCTAGGAATTTCATCAGAAAGATATGATCTTATGCGACAAATCAGCTTGAACGATAACATAGAATACCCTATTGAATCCTTCGAGAGGCTTCAAGAAATCTTGCTGCAACCAAGGGTCAGAAATTACCAACGAGACCGAGGTCAAGCAAATACCCAACCGGGTATGCATTTTTCAAGCAGTAATGAAACCCAAACTCGACCTGCCCCTCCCCCTCCTCGCCTATTTCCCCTACACGATCATGAGTTTGATACGATGCGTCCTAGTTTCGATATTGGAGCAATGAATGCAGGTGAGACGAGTGATATCAATCAACGACGTGGGTTGTCATCACAAAATCATGGAGATAATGCTTTAAGTATTTTAAATACAGGAGCACCTGCTGCAGCAGGTATAGACCTTGAGGCACGCTCACAACGACAAACGGGAACGGAAGTCGGGGGCAACGAGAATATAGCTGGAGTTTTTAACATGCATGTGAACCTCAGACAAAACCTTCATTCACATGCTATAAATAATCAAATCTAGTCAAACTTAGCCCTAAGTATAAAATTTTTATTGTAGAAGGCCTCGAAATCCGAATGACAGGAATATATATAGTACGCAAACTTCATCCGTTTTAATGAATCGCCGTGAGCCGGCCAATTTACGCTCCGGAGTAGGATTTCAGATCGCTGATCCTGATGAGAGATATGATTCAGATGGTGATATTCACAGTAACATTAGAACATTGCACGGATGGGAGCGATCAAATCGAGGAACAAGTCACAGCGTCTTTACAATTACATCAAACACAGATCAACCCGAGATTTCAGCATCCAATGATGATGACCCGACCAACGATTCTCATAATATATTTTAACTTCACTGAGTTCCAAGCTAATGAACGCAGAAAATAACTTTATCGCCACAAATCGATCTCTCTGATACATTGCAGAAATATCCTGTAAAAAAAATTAAAGTGTAAAGTTCATGGTAGTTGCCAGGATATGAATATAATAACTAATAACTAACGCTGTAAATCATACAAAGATGAAAAAAACCAACAGAGAAATCCTTATCCATCAGTACCATTTGTTTGTCTTTAGTTTAGCACTACACACTATTTTGTATCCTTTGTTACTTATAGCTTACATATATCTTGACTTGAACTTGAGCCATATATCTACATTTATTGACTTTATTATCATCCGAAATGAGAAATGACTAATCAGATGGATCATCATTCATTTTGTTTTCGTAAGTCCGGACTGTTCTGTAAAAATCGCCAAGGCTTAATTAGGTGGTTTTGAATTTTTTTTTACTCGGCTTTTATCTTGGAATGATTCTTTAGATGCAGCTGCATTTCCTGAAATAACGAATAGAGTTCCCGATGCCAAATCCTTTCCTCTACATTTTGCGCTGACTGATCAAGATCACTCACACCTAACGCATTCCACTGAACAACCTTGCTTCAGAAGTAAATATACATTCCACAATTCAATTTTCAAAAGAAGCAATAGTAACCAAACGGAAAGAGCGCACCAAAGAATTGTCGATATAATCAGCCAATGTCGATATATCGCATCCAAGCAAGGAATGGATAAGCGAGAGCTTCGAGCAGCGATTATGCAAGATGAAATGGTAAACTTGCATAGTTTAAACTATCCAGTTCCAGTTCCTAAGTCAATGTGCAGTTGTGTTGATCCCCTCGGACTCGGACGCTCTTTTCAAGCCTCATGGATGATGCACACGGGTAGTACTCCTCGTCCAATGTACTCTGATGCAGAGCCAAGAAATTGTTCTCGAACGGATATATTATTCCACCGTGGGCCGGACGATGACAGCGTTTGTTTTGCTCCGAGCAGTTTTTGCTTTCAAACTGAAAAGTTACAACCCTTAGACCCTTGTAATTTAGATTTTCAATACCCTTCTCGCCCAAATACTCCAGATCTAGACTTGCATCTCCGTCCGCCAACACGTAGAACTGAAGTGAAGCCGACCGATGACTGCACAATATCCTCCGACGAAGAAAGCAGTACGCTGTACCCACCTCTTTTCAAACGTTCATTTAAGCAAAGTATCAAAATGGAACTAAAATCTAAAGAGACGCCCAAAACCAATACCCAGGGCAGAAGAGTTTACACAACTGCCTCTGACCTGTACATTCCGCCCCTTCGAAAGTTAGGATATCATAGCTCACCATCCTTTGCTACTGAAGGGGACAAGTCAGATTCTTATGAAAATGACCTATTTAAAAAAGAGGAGGATAGTACATGCGACGAATTAAACAGCATTTCATACATTTCTGACTCGATCAATGACAAAAGCATGCGGGATATCGTCGGAGCTGACAATCTAACAGAAAGTTATTCACAAATTCAAATTAGTGACAATGAAAGCGAGACACTCCTCTCCAACGCATTGCTAGAGGAAACTCGAAGTAGCATTTTTGGAACTATTGAGGATTTCAAAAACCTTATCGTAACTTCCGAGACTTCGTCGAACCAGAAGCAAAGGTAAAAAGATGTGTCTAACGACGCTGTTGGAAAAAAGGACAAATACTAGTGAATATGATGATGAGTGAGAAGAGTGATTGCGCTGCTAAAGCATCTACTGCTACTACTCATTCGTAACTATCTGCCTCCATATAATGTACAATGATACTCCAAATTGCTATTTAAAACAATAAAGACCTCCAGAACTACTAACTGAACGGATTGTTAAACTGAATTTAGACATTTGCTGCAATTCTTCACAATCGGAAAACCTTTCACCAGGGTTTAACGCCACCTTCACCATAATGAAAGCATTCTATGATCACAGTATATTTTATTTGTAGACTTTTGTAGAATTTTTTGCTAGTAGGCTCGTCTCCCCCGTTGAACTTTCTCCAACCCAAGTATTTTTTAAACGAATAATTTCTTTCAAGGAAATATTTAACCAAAACCATGCATTTCGAATACGTATGATTTTCCCGTTCCTTATGCCGTATGTGCCATTAACAAATGTAGTAATTAGAGTTCCGATAGTAAATTATTTACTGCATTCTACCTTTCCCAGGATTTCACAGAAGCGTGCAAGTGTAATTTAACTTAACATTACAATTTTGCATGCATTACAATTTATTCAGTAATAAAGGAATACTATGGGAAAGGCTTGTTGTAGCTAAATTCAGACTACTGTTTTATTTCACTATTAACCTAATATGAATGAACTTAGCTGACATTTTAATAAGCTGTGCCTAAGCTCAAATGCATTTTCATTGAAAATTGTAAGCCTGTAAATATAAGGACAAGGATAAATGGATGGCACTGCTCCACTCGATTGATGGGTTGGTTCACTTTATAAATTAAAGTTCGAGTTTCTTATCTTTTCCAAACTTCTTGAATTCTTGACGCTCTTCTTATTTACAGCCTTTACATTATCTATTTGACTCAAGATTAAGTAAACAGAATTAAGACTTGAAACTTGTCATAAGTAAAATCCCACATAGCAATTACAATTATAGAATGGGTTTCGGTTTCCACTACTTCGTTCCAACCTCGATTAAAGAAATAATATTTAAAGATTTATGCAGCCATAATGTAATTGGACCTGTGTTGCACGCGTTATGATCTATCATCATGAATGACCACTATATTAGCTCCTGTCCAATATCATGGATGCATGATTTCAATAACAAGCTCTCATGCTGTAATAAAATCAAAGAGTACATTAAATGAAGGCAAAAATTACTTTTTTTTCTTATCTTTCCTCTATCAATTTCTGGCCACTTGAATTTTTGCAAACACATCACCTAACCACCATACGATAACTCTGTTGACTGTTGACTATATAATTAAACTTATGCTATGGGCTCTAGGGCAAATGATCTGTACTGAGATGCTAGTTAATTATAGATATACATTACAATAATGATGGCGTTATGTCTATCAGGGAACAATTTGAGCAGAAAATCGTCTCCACGTTCTTATGCAAATACACTTCAGTATCAGTTCTACAATGAACAACGATTGATTTAGATACAACCTTTTGCTGCACTGGCACGAAAACCTTCACGAAGACATACAATTTTTCGACTTTTCTCCAGAACATATTTTTCTAGTATTTATCAGAAAAATATTGACAGCTATCTATACACGCAGCATTCCATTTATTATTACAGCCGGTTCACCCTGGATTCACAAAACCAATATTTTCTTGGTGTACCCAAATCGTAGAATAATACTGACCATACCAATCTGAAAGCCTCACTCAATCAATAGTTAGCTGTTATATTTAATAATTTAATAAATACAACTTATTCAGCTACAAGAAAAACTAAACTTGATCGTAAGTTAAGATGAGAATTAGGAAAATATCGTGTACTTTTGGTGTTTCAAATCGACCACTGATGAAATTGAAACCTCATCAATCTCATCAAACAAAATTGGTCTCCAGCAGAAGTTTAGCAGAACTTCAGAAGGTTTCTCATTTCCACAAAAATCAAAACTTTCGTTCATCCAAACAAAGTACAATGGGATATAGAGGGTTTGTTGGATACGACGAGAACGAGAGCTCATCTGAATATTTATCAGGTAAGCTTCTTATTTGCTTGATGATAAACATCTCTGAATAATAATAAATCATTACGAAAATGAGTACACCACAAGGCACCTAACAAAACCCGTTGATCGGAGCTCATGTTGAAGGATAGTGAGTTAAGGATAGAAAAATAAAATCAGTGTCAATTAATACTTTAACCTCTATCTTGATAAAACGGTATTAGCATTCCGATTCCATAATTTTGACTAAAAAGAAGAACTTTAAGATCCATTATTATAATGGGTGTAAGATCTTAAGTTTAAAGTTCTTTTATGTGAATGTAAGGTATTAGTTTTCTAAAAAGTGCAGGATTGTGGATGACAATTAAGTGCTCAGATATATTAAATGATGGGAATATGAATAGGAAAGCTGAAGTATTGCTAAACATCCGTCAGAATTTCTTCATTAGTCCATAAAAAAATTAACTCACATGAAGGACATCAAAGGTCAATTAAAGTTGAAGGGTTAACGAAATGCAACGCTGAGACACTTGCTTTCTTATTACACTCATTGCATTTGTTGCGAATGAATATCATGTCAATATTCCTTAAATATCAAACTCATTAGCGGTATTATCGTTAGTAAGTCATTCAGCGTTCCAGGTTCACTAGACTCGAAAATTCGAGGGAAAGATGCATGCTAGTCCATTCGCATTACTGTAGATTTTAATAAACCGTTGTAAACGGGCGTAACAAAGGCTAGCATGGGGTATTGGGTTGGAGTTTCTCCTTTGGGGGAAGAGGTTGCCCCAAAAACTCTGAAATTTTTTTCCATAGAAGTTGCCCCCGGCTTTGGACTCTGAAAAAATTCCAAAAAGGAGGTTGCCCCAGAGTAAGTCATTTACCTTTTCTTGGACTTTGACAAATATTGATCGGGGGCTACCTTTTCCAAAATCTACTAAAAAAGAGGCGGGGTCAACTCACTTTGAGATCGAAGTTCTACTCACTCTTGGGGGCAACCTTCTGGGGCAACCTTTTCTTGGACTTTGACAAATATTGGCCGGGGGCAACCTTTTTCTAAATCTACTGAAAAAGGGGCGGGGTCAACTAACTTTGAGATCTAGGTTCTACTCACTCTTGGGGGCAACCTTTCGGGGCAACCTTTCGGGGCAACCTTTGGGGGCAACCAATTTGAACCGTTTCCGAGATAATAATATCATGGGGACATTAGACGAGCACCATACAAACAGACAGAGTGAAAGGACATTCGCATAAAGAGGTTTTAAGTTTCAAGCAACCTCTTAATAATTAAATTTTCCGCAGCAGAGGTTTTAGGGTTTCATAAGGTTCGATATAATTTACTGCTGATATTTTATTAGCAAAATGGAAGGACAAATCATGGAAGCTGGCATAAGCTTCTCGCTCCATGTTTTTTGGGTTAAGTTATGCTTCACCTTAGTGAGTTCACTATCCAAGTGATATTTCATTCGGTTATATGGGATTCGGATGTAGATCTTTTAGTGTGGATGATTACGATACGAATTAATGTGACTGTCTCTGCTTCGAATCTTGAATACCTAAAACAACAGAGTAAGAACCCGATGATGCTTTACACGTGAAGAAGTTGACCGAGCTCCTTAACTACATATGGTTGATGGTCCAATTAATTAATAGACTTCTAATAAGCTTCTTTATCATGCGCTCCTGATCTAAGTCTCTGTGGCGAAATCTAGTTTATATGAAAAGATAAAGGCGTTGGTATTTTTGAATATTAATCTTCAGTAGTGTAAAAGCTTTTATGCTATGCATAGGTTGTAAATTAAGTAAAACATTTTAAATTCTTGATCAAACGATTGCTCTTACTTTTAAAACACCACGTGTGTATGCTAAACGACTTTTTTAGTTTCAGTTCGTTTATGGTAGTAAAATCTAGTTTTTATGATGGAAATCTTATTCAATTACACTTAATTAAATAGTTTTTGTGGTTCATATTATTATTTGAATTTAGTGTAAATAAAATTACTGATGACAGGGTAATTAAATGACGTTTAAAAAAGTCCATATAGCTGCTTATTAGATGTCCAAAATCCTGTCCAGTAAACCATATTTCGTTGTTACAAACACCTTTTTAGTTGTGATAAAAATAAAATTAGGAAATGGATGATGTCAGTGGCAGTAGGCAGCATCGGAAAATTTTACTGTCAACAAAAGTCATCAACTCAAAATGTTTTTAGATTAAATTATACAAAAAGGTATATAGGTTCCTGTTAATGCGTGTATTTAAGATTACGAAAACTTCCAACAGTCTAGCATACACCACACCACTTTACAACATGCGTATCATTGATTTACGCAGCAACTCAATTATCCATTATGAGTGTGGATTTTCCACTGGCTGAAAAAAATATAAACTCCTAAATTATATTAAGTTTAGTTATATTGGGTGGGTATCACATAATTGAGTAGTGTTGCATAGGACTGGAACTTATGCGTGCATGGAAAATCTTCTTTTCTAGATCCCTACAATCTGTAATCTTCTCGACGAACTTAACTTCCAAAGTATCGTTGGATTGACTGTGTCAAACCTTAGGAAGCAAATTAAGTAAAGTAGTGAGAGTTACTAAGCACGTATTCGATTCAGCAATTGGATAAGGCCATAGTCCAAACAAACCATAGCTGGATTCGTGGATAGTAATCGATTGGTCTGGCAATGTTTGTCAATTTTATTGTGAGACAGTTCAAACTTTAACCTTTTATGTTTATTTAACAAAGACACATCTAAAACATATCACAACACAAACAAACAACCAACATCATACAATTATGCTTGTAATTTCTTTCCCATATGCTCATTATAGTGTGTGTAAGACATCAATATATTGATTCATTATTAGTCTTCTCATCAGCTTATTACAATAATTACTCGTATGAAGTATAAGTGTTATACGATGATGAAACTTAAAATATGATAGATCTTTCAAATGCTTACAAGGTGGCCGAAGTCATTCATCATCAGCGTAAACATTGTAGGGATATTATATGATGGATAAGTAATGCTGGACTGTTATTTAAGGGCCAATAAAATTTAAATCCAGTTAGCCAATTTAAAAACCTCCTCCAAGCAGCTATATTAGCCCAGTCAATAGATATATAACCTACGGGTGCTGTACTATACATTTGACTGAATCATTATTAAATCTAAAATTACAAGGTTAACTGCGTATAACTTTACAATTACAACGAAATCGGCTTTTTGGTTTCTTCCGTATTTTCTGTGGGGGCGCAGCCCCCACACCCCGTTAATGTTTCCTTTTTTGTTTGGTTTCTTCAAAACCAACGGGTTTTACAGCTTGTTTTCGTAAAACAACGAATTTTGTCACTCGATGATGTACCAGGTACGTGAAAGTTCAGATTTTAGCAAAAGTATTATTATATTTGTTGCCTATTTATGAACAAAACTAATAAGGTTCATAATTTTTCCAAATTTCATAATGGTGGGCGTAATTGTGACCTCCACGGGTGCCTACACCTACGGATTTTGCCAAACATATTCCATTATTTGTTTCTTTTAAACGCCAGCTGAGCAAAAACTTTTTGGAAATTTTTCACCCTATCACCTATCGGGTCCATCTGACCCCCTAAAACTTTGGCTTTTGCCAAAAATAATCAGTTATTTGTTACTTTTGAGCAAAAGTAGAGCAACAACTTTTTGGAATTTTTTCACCCTATCGGGTCCATCTGACCCCCTAAAACTTTGGCTTTTGCCAAAAATAATCAGTTATTTGTTACTTTTGAGCAAAAGTAGAGCAACAACTTGTTGGAAATTTTTCACCCTATCGGGTCCATCTGACCCCCACGGGTACCTAAAACTTTGGATTTTGCCAAAAATAATCAGTTGTTTGTTACTTTTGAGCAAAAGCATAAGAAAATATTTTGGTAAATTTAAGACCAGTGGGGGTATTTTTGACCCCCACGGGTCACGGGGTGGTCCGATCGGGCTGGTTTACCAACTTAAACCTCAAAATCGGCCCTGGACCCACTATGCAAAATTTTGGAGCTGTGGTGTCATTCCTTCGAAAGTTATCGGTGTCATACACGGACTGACGGACGGATTGCGTGGCTATACAAGCCCAATTGACTGGGCTAAAACCGTAATTATTTTATTGATTTTATAACGCATCTAGAAAGGATAAAGCAGCTTATTGTTAGCAAGCAATAGTTACGGCAAGCGTTTTGTATTCTGATTCGCTTGACATTGCTCAGCGACTTTCCTATAAATGCTGTAACAGAGAGGACGCGTGTATTAAAATCTCCAGTTGGTTTGAAGACCTTGATCGAGACTCATCTCAAAATTAACCTAGTCGATCCAAGTTTCACGTAAAACCTAGTGCATTTCGACATCCAGTGTCTAACTAAAGTTGCTAACTACACTGACCGAGTAAGTAAAATATAAAGCATACTATTCTGCACAATTGGCCAAAACCCCACACCGGCTTGAGCTACTGGTAGCTAAAGAATTGGCATTAATAATCTATTTTACCTGTGCACAAGAAATTATTACACATTGACGTACACTTTTTTTAATATTTCTTTAGCATTAGCATCACTCACACACTCCCGTCGAATAACCAGTAACGAGTTGGTCTATCCGTGCCGTGGTAGCTTGTTCTGTAATTTTAATCTTTATAACATCAGTGAGCAGTTTAGCAATAGAACTGCCTAGTAACAGTCAAGAAACACGTTGAGGAAATAGTCTAAAGCTAAAGTATATTCATGAAAGATTAGCACTCCAGAAAAGTCCATGCAGTTCCAGTTAGAAGTTAGAAGCCGTAGCTTGCACATTTTTTATAATCATTTAAATTTTTAACTGTATACCTAAACTTAACTGATCTGATTGTATATTAGGCCGATAAAGCGTTGAATTTTGGTTCTATAAGATTTTGACTTGCAAATTATTACACTACGTACTTTGAGTTATAGATTCATTTCAAGGCATTAGCTTACTTGGTCTGCCTGAGCATTAAAAGCTAGAAGAGCTCTTTAACTCCCTCCCAGACTCCCAGCTACTGGCTTAGCTTATTTAACAGACCAGTATTTGCCATTCTTATCTAATCCTTTTCTGGAAGGAAGACAGGAATAGGGAACCAGATTTTTGTACAACTTTCCTAGTAGCTGTAGGACCTAAAGGTGTAGATTGCTATCTTGTACGCTGTTTCACAAAATATTCATTGAATAAAATGAAGCTTCGTAGGCCTATAGCCGGTTTCAAGCCATCAGTTTGTAACAAGGCAAGATCTCGCAGTAATTGGGATTTTGATTCGCCTGCAAGTACAAATTTCTCAACCGTTGCATATCCTCCTGCTATAACTACCGTAGGAGGAAAGGCGTCGTATGAAAACTGTGAGAAATCCATCTGCAGGCCTTCAGGTACGTTTCCTCGAACCGATAAGTCCATATCCTTAATAGTTTTTATTGCTAATTAAAAAAATCGATAAATGGAATAGCGAGACAATGATTACCGTATTTCCCGAAATAATTCCCCCCCCCGGTATAATTCCCCATGGGGTCCGGGCCATTTGAAGTAATAATTCCCCACCCAGGAATAATTCCCCATGGGGAAAAAATTCCGATCCCTCAAATTGAAGCTTTTTTAATGAGATATTGAAAGTTAACTTTCT
>JAQFZX010000507.1:0-55519 GCA_034682405.1 Hydroisotoma schaefferi | reverse complement strand
ATAAATATTACTTCGAAGATATACCAAATAATACCCTTTGTGTGAACATCCCCGATCGTTTATTTAACCACGCCGGAACCCCCGATTTCCGGGCGTTACATCAGGGTCACTGATCAGGAGCAAGGTGTAGAAATAAAACATTAAAATAATATAGAATAACATACCCAAATAGATTTTAGGATAAGCGCTTAAAAGATAGAAGCACCCAAGGAGAAATCCTGTACAAGCCCAATTAATAGTGGGTATACTTTATTTAATAAAGTGTACCATAAAACTAAAAGATGTTTTCTTATAAAAGACCAGACGGAAGGCGTAAGCCTCAGTCTGGGTGTAAAGTAGATTAGTTACTCAATAAGCTTTGTTCATCCTTCAGAAGTAAAACTCTCCGATATTATTAAATAAAATATCCTTTTTATTATACCACACAAAGCCCTTTATTTTACCCTGAGTAAGTGGGTAAGTTAAGAAACACCCTTTTTCGTAATACAGGAACAATACCTGTTTCGTGACAAAGAAATTGGCGACCTTCCTAATTAAACACTTGGTTTCTTCTAAACCAGCGTTTGTCCGTTGTGACCCAAGTCCTCAGATTAAAATTGCAAATTCTGAGATTAATATCTCATTTTTCCTTTTTACTCTTTCAATTTAATCGCCCAGACTCCCCTATCACTTTGGGTCAAAAGTTCTTCGTTCTTGTAAAAGGAGAGGAATTATTGGCCCACTGCTACGATGCAGTTCCTACTTCGTAGCAGGCCAAATCATTCTATTCTGGGCCATGAAGGAAACTCAACAAAAAACAGAGTCTACCGCAAGGCCGTTGGCCTTGCGAAACTGCTTCACTCGAAGATAGGAAAAGGAGTTTAACTTTAGCAAAGATTGTTCATGCAGAGAGAAACTGCATTCATAATAATTAGGTAGCTGGAATGATGATGATAAATGAGGACGGGGGAGAGAGCTTCACTCTCTCCCAAAATAAGAAACATTGTAAACCAGTAGGACTTTAATCTCAGACGCGAACACTTTGGAATAAATACCCTGCGACGATATATCTAAAACCAAGCCTAGTGTTATTGTACGGTTTATTTACCCGAGTGCATAGGCCATTTCATTCTTCCCGACCTAACCAACTTCAGACCGTGTGAGTCCTGTTCCAAGGGTATCACTTAACCGGTCTCGGGTCAACCCGCATCCAAGACGCTCCAGAGAGATAGCTGCCCTCTCAGGTCGAGTACATTACTTTTAGTAAGCGTGTTGGTTTCCATGGATCCCAATACAGTCGTACTTGTACTTAACCACATTAACTCGGCTTGCTTATCATTTATGTTGGCTTTTCAAGAGCCCCACCAAGCGCTCACAGCCTATTTACATTTAATGTTTCATCTCTATCAGCCCATTCATTCTTTTATAACCGAGCCTCAAGCCGTTGCCTGTCTTTGGAATCGACTCCTTCCACAGTTTCGCCATTATGAGGCCCTTTCTCGGTGCACCACTTTTTCCTCATTGTATACAACCGCTTTGACCATCCGCAACGGTCATCTCCCTTTACATCGTCTCCGTTTCCCATTAACGAATCCTCAAATTACCCCCGCCTCTTTAATCTCCGTTCCTTCTACGGGATTTTATCGCTCTAAAGCAACCCAACGTTTCCTTAATAATTCCAGCTTACTATGTGATATGTTTGGTCATTTTAATAAGCAATGTCACTTAGTTTTACCTCCAATTGACAACACACCCAGCAATCCAACCACGTAAATCATAACGAGTTAACAATTTTTCCTTCTGCCTCGTATCTTGTATCAGTTTTTATCTTGAGTCTCAACAATCATTCTGCCCAAACCGGTTCAGCTTGTCTTGTTGCTCCATTTCAACCCTCAAATGCTTCACTCAGGCCGTAGTTCACACTCTCACTAGTTGCTTGCTATTGTTTTAATCTTCTCAACCGATATAATAACCATCGGCCCAGTCCCACTTGTACTTACTCCTTTCTCCAGTCCCTCAAATCGTGCTTTCATCATCATGGACCCTTTAATCAGCTCTCCTACTAATACGGTTAATCTTTTTTCCGCAAACAACTTGCTGCCAGCCAAGAGGCTCATCTCCTAGCCTTGGGCAACTTCGAAGGATTAAAGGCAATCATGATCCAATTTGCCGTCATTCTAATATGTCGCCCAGACCTCTTCAACCTTCTACAACCCAACGTACGCAATTTTCTCATCGAGCATCAGCTCATCTTTGACCACTTCTCTTCGCTGATTACCCCAAGCCCTGCAATACCTACATCATCCACCCCGACAACCCTATTAATTGAATGTGAAGCCCCTAGCTGCTCTTTATTCATCCCATCTCCACTCCGCTCTCTTACCATTGCCGTCGCTGGAGTTCAATCATGTCAACGGTGTACCCCTCCTAGATATTATTTCCATTCTCGTAATTTCAATCTGCATTTAATGCGATTTCATAACCAAACAGCAACAATATGCCGTCATTGCAACTTCCCAATCATGTCTTACTTCAATCAGAGAGCTACTTGCAGTTCCGAGCATACCAAACTTCCCAATCCCACCTTACCCTTGTCGGAAGTTACACCCGAAAACACTCCTCCTCCATCTCAACCAAACTCCGTGAGCCTACCTATCTCACTAGCACCGATACCCGTCAATCCTTCAGCCTCAGCGTCAATGCCTACAGTTCCAAACCATTTGTCCCCCACAACCACGCCACAATCCAGCCCAGAAATCAATCCAACTATCGGAGCGGTGATCCATCCTCCCTCAGCTTTACTAGATAACACTCCTCCACCGAAGTGTTCACTTTGCAAGGATTTTTTCTATTCCGGTCACGTTTGTGATCCTGAGGTTCTCTCCGCATCATCCGGCTTACAACCCTCTCAACCTACTACAGCAGTTTCATACAATAACGTCCCATCCTCTCTACAATGTCCTAAATGCCCAAGGACTTTTCCTACAGCTAATCACCTCAAGAATCACGTCAGCAAATGCCGACTACCAAGGACCATATATTGTCAAGTATGTCAACCTCCCAAAGGATTTGCTAACCATCCCAACCATAGGACACATATGCTAGCAAAGCATAAAACCACACCCACACCTCTAACCACCCCTTAAGGAGCCCATCCATACAGAAGAACAACAACACAAATCTAATACAATGTACACATACCAATAAATTTGTTATGATTTTAAAGCAAATACAAACAGCCGACTCTTTTCTGCATTATAAATCTGTTCAGCTTAAACCCTCTTAGCCTTCACCATAGGCTCACAATACGAATTGCTTTATTTGTATGCATTCACGCATTGCTCACTTATACTTGCTACCATCCCTTTACCATACATCAAGTTCTACGTATCAACTATCGCAGTAGTTGCATTGATAACATATTCACTCTCCTTGCTAGTTAGCTCAACAAGATTACTCGTCATACTCACATACATAGACATAGCTAATTCAGCCTGAGACTCTTAGCCTCAGACTTGAGCCTCAGTCTCTCAGCCTCAACTTTTAGCCTCAGCCTGTTCATAGTTCACTCAGGCTCCATTCACAATCAGAACTTTCCGTAGTATTAGCCCGAGGGCATCCACTGGTAGTAAACCCCAAGTGGATCCGCCCCTGATAACCAACATTAGTTGGATCCTGCTTAACACCCTGATAAGATATAAAAATGTTGCGGGCCTTTTTGGTCTAGTCGACTTTTGTGACCTTTTGACCTGAGCGTGACCTGAGCGTGACCTTGGGTCCTGTGGAACTCACATAAAGTGTTTTAGGTCATGGCTTAACACCCTGACAGGATATACAAGTTTTCCGGGCCTTTTTCGTCTAGTCGACCTTTTGTGACCTTTTGACCTGACCGTAACCGAGGGGTCAAGCACTCATTGAACAAGGCGTAGGCCACACAGCATTAAAGCTATTTAGCTTGAACTGTGCCACTTTGAATTGTGATTGGGGGGGAGTATGTTGTAGCTGGGTTATAGTTAGGTCGAATTAGGCCGAATTTTTGTGTCGGCTACAATTTGGAATATTTAAGGGTTAATTTAGGTACTGTAAACCAAAAATTTAACGGGTTAAGTGGGTGTGGTTTTTTCGGTTTTTAAGCGGTAAGTCTCATTGTGCATCGTCAATTCCATCATTTACCGGTTTTAACACCGAATTTTATTTTATGTAATTAATCGTGAAATTATTTGTCGAAGAACCCTCGCCAGATAGAAATTATCATTAGGAAGAGGACTGATTTAGGTTGAACTCGAACTATAAATCGAATAATCGCTCAAAATTGGAAAACCTAATTCAGTTCTTCAATCAAAGTAAGGTATATTGTCTATTTGGTAGAGTGTTGGATTTTAGGAAGATAAAATTGGAGTTAGTGTCGATTGCGACAGTAGTGGCTGGGAGTAGCTCAGAGGCGCAGCTACTGTACGGAAAAGATCAGCAGCACAGAGTAGTAAGTACAATATAGCGGCTGCCGATGTCGTGCCTGCTGCCTGCCAACTTTACGGTCGTCGTTAAGCTTAGATAGAATGTACAATATAAGCCGCTAGACATAATTAATCCTACTTAAATTGAATAAGTATCTGACCTTTGCCCCGAGGCAGGAGTTATTATTGCTTAAGATCAAAAATCTCAATAAGAAGGGGTTCAACTTCCCTAGGATTGACCTCTAAAAATACACGTAGATGATTGGAATTGAGGACATGAAGTTCGGCAATCTTTTTAATCAGTTGCAAATATGTGGATTTGGCCTCACATCCGTTTCTTGTTGACTCGAGATACCTATTGTAAAATCATGTAAATAAATTATGCACTCGGGCTACGGCACGGTTATGCATGGCATTACAATTCAGAGATTAAAATATGTCACACCTTTTGAGAATGTAGTAGTACGAGTCTTGTTCTAACTTGACCACATCTTTATGAATAACATTGGGTCGCTGAGGGGTGAAAAGTGTGATGGCACAAAGTAAAATCATGATATTGTCATCCGACCTCCAATCACTCTTAAACGACCTCACGAACCTTTGGTGTTCTTCGTACAAGTTTCCTCTGGCTTCTTTTAAAACCCCCAGGTTAATATTGTACCCATTACTATGAGGAATCTGTGTATGTTTTCCAAAAAAAGAGACTTTTCAGATTATTAACCAATGTCGGTAGTAATGCTAATTAAGTAAAGCAAATAAGCGCCTTACGTTCCATGAATCTCTTTCGGGATCGTAGGAAACGACACTTCTAAGGATCATCATTTCCGTGCATCCTCCCTTTAGTAACGCTATCTGATCCTCTTGACACATACTCTGGAAAGCACCTATTTTTTTGGACATTTTTATCAGTCTTCTTATAGCAATGTCCGTCAAGTTTATCACATTTATTAGCGATGGATCCCACGTTTCCTGCATAAAAAGGTAAGTCTAAGGGGGACATTTCACTTCTTCATGATGTGATTTTATCAATAAGTTAAAAACCTACGATATTAATTGGACCATCGGCGTCGACAGGGGCATTTAGGGCTTGGCTGGCCAGAAAAAGTTCGTTGAGTTTAGCCCGTTCTGCCTTATTTAGCTCCTTGCTGTTGCTTGATTGAAGGAGGCTCTCTCGACAGTGGCCTAGGACCCCAAACGCGTTAAATTCAGCACTTATTGCTACGCTTACGATTGAATCCATCGTATTCCAAGGTAAGGGAGGCTCGGTAGTTGAGAAAAGGTCACCCCCACTACTAGCACCGCTGCTTGACGATGAATTTCCCATCGAATGACAAGACGCATCTTCATCTTCCAAAGAGCCTTCTCCACGTAAGTTGGGCAAGTCATCGGTCCGACTAGTTGTGACTCCTTCAACTTGAAATATTAAAATGTACCACTTATGAAACTAGCAGTAACTATTAGATAAAATACCGTCACCGAGTAGCCTCGAATACTGACCACTTTCCGATAATCGCCCCCTTTATTACGATTAATAGCCCCATAAGCTCCATTTAATCGTAAGTTAAATGTTTCACTTAAAAAACTGAAAAATTACAGGCCCATATCTAGGCTATCCCGGCCGGGAAAAAGCCCCATATTAATCCCAGACAGCGCGGCCAAATTATCGGACAACCCGGCCTATGCTATCATGCGTAAGGTACCTCCCGGCCTGGTGACCTTCCTCCCCTACCCTCCTTGTAGATAAGGGCCTCAATAAGGGTTAGTAGCCCAGGCCCCTATTCGAGGATATACGATAGCAAGGTTTTGTAGGATGATCTTACTTATAATAGTCGGAGGTGGATCAACAGGATGAGGTGGGGAATCCGCCATGCCAGGTCTGATTAGAGAGGCTAGCAAAGGCATTGTAGGGGTTCCGTTCTGGAGTACGTTTCCACCTTGATTGACTGGGAAGAAAGTACCTTCAGGGCTCATGTGATGTGTTGAGGCGTTAGTAATAGTTCTAGTATTATGTGGATTAGGAGGCCAAACGAAGGTCTGGGGAATACAAGTAGTAGGGTTTGGTGGCGGAATGCTCGTGTTGATAAGCACACGTTTTTCAACAGCATTTGTAACAGGATGTGTCAGCACAGTTACCGGACTTTGGACAATCGGGGTGAGAGGGACGTATGCCTCATTGACAGGAAGGACTGCCACTGCTCTTATCTGATGAATGGGAATAGCACCTACGGGTGATTTACTAGGGTCTTCTACATGGATAAGGTTTGACTGTTGTTGTTCTAGGACAAGACTAAGGGGTTCTTTGGTATCTGTAGAAAAGGTAGTGACTGGGCTGAGTGCGGACAGTTTTTGAGGACAGATTGCATCCAATGAATCATAATGGTTGTCCGAATTGGCTCGTTTCATCCGATTTTGTTCTATTTTATTTTTCTTTAATTGTTTCTCTTCGTCCGTCATGATCCACTCTTTTTTCATGCCGATTTCAAAACACTTTTTTAAACGACATTTTTGACAAAATCTTCTCGTGACAGGGTCAACTTTACAGTTGTTACTGAAAGGGCAGTTGAAATCTTTTGTTCGGAGGGCATTTCTTCGGAAAAAGGCTTTGCAGGATTCACATGTAATTGCATTGAAATTATTTCCTAGGGCTTTATCCCCGCATACTCCACATAATTTTAGGTCTATCTTTGACCCTTGTTTTCCATTCCTGTATTGAATTCATTTATCAACTTCTTTACTATTATATTTTTCATTTACACAAATGTGTATAGCAATTAATTACTTAATTACCGGTCAGAAAGAGGTTTAGGATCGTCGGCAGAACCTATGTTAACTGAAATCATATTCATTGACTTATCCTCTTCAGCGGTTTCCATTTTTGTAGGGAAATTGCATGGGGCTTGTTTTTGAGCCGTTGATGTAGTTAAGTACTCCCGACGATGCGGTGTATTTTATGCACGCTGATGTTGAATGCATCCATATTCATAATCATGTTAATATCTGTGACTTCTCTCTATAAAATCTGACGAATTTGGTACATCTGTGAAAGAATAATAAACATGGAAAGTTACATGAATGCTACTTCTGTCGTTAAATAATTTGTACTAAAAATTCACCACGAGAATTTGAGAAAAATGTTCTCAATAAATGTTTCTACTAAAAGTCCTCTTTAGCCATTATTATTACTACACAAAAGGTGATATATTATAGGCACTGAAATGGGATTTGTCGATTTGTGGTTTTGATTTGTGAATGGAGGAATCCAATATCTCTTAGAACTTATGCAATGTTAATCTCGTTGAATGAACTGGACAAGAAATGGATACATCTCCAGGAACAAACGCACTTAAAACCCCAAATATGCCCCCAGATATCTCTAGTAAACCCCAAATTCCCCTGTCTACTCTTGGAAATGACTTTTAAACGGTATAACGTTTATGTTCAAAGTTCAGATGATTGCAAGTAATTCTATACTTAATGGAGGGCACATTCCAAATTGTGATTCTCGCTAATTAAGGTTTTTCTCATGTTGACTTTTGATAAGATCTTTTGAAATGTCATAGTAAAGTTGGTGTGTTTGGTCTTACAGGATAAATGTATGGGTCAAGTTAGGCTTAAAAGCTCACCTATGGGTCACTTCTGGACTTGTAAGATCGAGTAAAGTGGACACAAAAGTTTAATTAACGTTCTAACTTAAGTTATGTATTATGTTGTCCAGAAGAATTTGACTAGAGAACACCTGACTATTTCCTACGTCCATGGATCCATCCAATAATATGGAATAACAATTCAACTATTACGCTTTTTCATTGTAAATGTTACGTGAATGGGAAAAGTGTGAGATTTGGGACTGAGTTGAGTATTTGAGTCATTCATTTTCTGTTTCCAAGTATGATTTTTAGATGAACATGCCTGTAGAGTGCTGTAAGTATTGGGTAAATAGTTTTTTGCGATGGTTCGTATAAGGATACATTGTATAGAATATTTTTTGCGATGGTTCGTGCATGGACATTTGTAAATGAACGGAGGCATTGTTTAGATATGGGACTAACTTTTGAAAGTATGGAGGTTATAAAACAAAGTAAATGATTGTGAAATGAATTAAAAAAGGGAATAAGTGCAAGCATTTTGTAGGTTGACACTTTACGATGGTCATTTAATGTGTTCTTTTAACAATGATCCGAGCATTACATTTGAAGGCATTATTATGGTATTTATGATGTTGATTAGGTTAAACACACGCTTCATAAAACCTAAAACGGTTCAGAGAGACCTGTGTACATAAATTTGTAGGTTAAAAGACCATTAAACTTTAGCTATGATTATGAAAACTGACTGATAATAAATGATTAGTTATAAAACTACTCGAAAATTTCCTTATTTCCATTGGTTTGAAAGCTTATAACTTTAGGATTAGTAGTAGTTAGTTATTTAGAGTTTTGATTCGGATGGGATAAGATAAGGTCAACGGCAGCAGCGAGGTCATTAACTACGGCATCCGGTTTCACTTTAGGATGGGACTCGTCTGCTGGACGGTACTTGCCTGTTCGGACCAGCACACCCCGAATTCCGGATTCCTGAGCCCCTTCCACATCCCCCACGATATCATCCCCAATCATCACAACCTATTCACAAACTTATATTATCAGACATGATATACTTGTGTAATATTTACACCATAGGCGCAACCATTGGGGATACGAGGGTACATGTGTACCCCCTAGTTTTCCGATGCACCCCCTGGGATTCCGAAAAGCCCTACCCTTTACATGTTGCCCCGTCCAGCTCCGCTTAGCCACACCCCTTCCTATCCTTTAATGCTATTTGTGCCCCCTGGTACCCCCTGGTGGTTGCGCCTACGATTTACACCATCACAAAGTCTACTTGCCTGGTCGGGAGATAGGGCCAAGGTGGATATAGCGGCACGGAAAAAAGTTGTGGAGGGTTTCCCAAAAAGTTTAGCCCGGAAGTCCGTAGCATATTCTAAGGCTGCAGTATAAGCTCCGACATCCAAGCATAGTTCTCCATCTTCCTTGTAATATCGGCTTAATTTCAGAAATAACCAATCTCTTGAAACTTTCTTCTTTTTAGTACGAGATTGACGAATTTTTGGAGTAGATAAGATGCTTACTTACCCCTTTCCCAAGGAAAATAGATGAGGTTCTACTCCCTCGTCTCGCATTTGGAGAAGGGCTCGGAAGGCTTTGTTGAGATTGTCATACGAGAAATGATCGGCCGCTAAGAAATGACAGTGTAATTTATTGTTTTTAAATTGTGTACATTTTAACTACCCTAATACTTCGACAATAGACTGGGGCGTATGCATGAAAAAAATGATATTTTGAAGCATCTTTAAAATACGAAACACTCTTGTTGGATAGCATGCGGCTAAATTAACGAAGGCGGCCTATCGTCGGAGAATTACGGTCCCAGCTTGATGTTGTTTTTGCCGTTCTTACCGTCACCAATCACAACACAGTTGGGCTTGTCTTTTTCTATTCCATCGAATTCGGGTAGTAACTAGAAAATATAAAGATGATGAGTGCCTCCAAAAAGAGTTAATTTAGGATAGTAAATGGGCTTATCCAAGTACTTGAGGATGAATGAGAAGATAAGGCTTTAGACCGGTGTCCTTGAGGTGTTGGGCCATAAGGGGACCCGGAGCTTGGATGCTCTCAAGGGCTATTTCCGAGTAGCCGAGACGCTTCAACTTATCCAAGCTGGTTTGTCGGGTGACCTGACTTTCATTTGTGACTAAAAGTACCGGCATTCCAGCCTTCTTTAACCTGCTCATTTACAGGTCAATAGGTTATAGGTCATTTCTCCAAGCGTTATCATGCATGATGCACCTCTGGGGCGTAGCATACCCATATACCATATTTCCCGATTTAATTCCCCCCTACTTTATTTCCATGTTTAATGCTTAAGCCCCCATCTTTTCCATGTTAATATAATTTAAGTCTTTAGGGCAATTAAAACCGGAAATACGGTAGCATTGGTAAAAGGCTAGGTTAACTACCGAGAAAATGCATCCACGGATCCTGGAATTGCAATGTCCCCATCCCTAAGTACCCCTGAAATGTCTAATAATACTCCCTTGACAGGGCTCTCCAGCCAAAAATCCTTCATAGTTTAAGTCAAAATGGAGCAAAGGCTGGGATGATCACCACTTGAGGGGTTGACTCGTTGAAGATGTGTGGAATATTAAGTTTTGATGACCACTGAGCCTATGAGGGATATATCCCTTTAGCTACTGAGCATAAACAAATCTTCGCTGGAATAGATTTCACAATTTTATGAGTGAAAGTACATGGACGGGGCCAAGGGACACATCACCAGCTAATGAACAACCCTACAATCTAATGAATTAGGGGATTTCCGCAAATAATTAAGATTAATTAGTGTTTAGAAGTATGTGTGGTCTTCCGGGGTTAATTACACCTTATTTGTTCCCCCTGCATAACTTCTCTTTACTCATGCTTCTACTCTGACTGTTAAAAATTAAAACCCTCATCTTTCATACTCTTGTGACCGTTAAAAGCGAATTTGGAATGGCTGGGTTTAAACAATTTGGGGGATGAAACCTGGTACTTTATGTTAAGGTCATGATATGCCAAATCTCTTGGAAATTACCCTGAAATTAACCGCAAGGATGGGATAACCTTCGAGGTAGCGGCCTGTTTTATTTACACTCAACAACGAAAAATGTCCTACGAGGCTGCAGTCTGAAATGTTTGTTTTAGGGTGGTTCTTAGCAAGTTCCAAGTAATAAATATTCAATTATATGAGCTTATCAAACAGTGATAAGCTGTTAGTATTTGTATTACGTTTTAGCATCCATACATCTTATTATTTCGTAAAGGAGATTTGTACCAAGATTTCTGGAAACACTAAACATCGCTATATACATGATAAATGTGTTTGTGTGATTTCCCGTCGCAATAATCTATCGTCGCTGTTATCTCCCGTGTCCCCGTATTTTGACTTTTTCAGCGTTTAACATGCTTAACAGCGTTATGCATAGATTATTTTAGTGCAAACTAAGTCAAAGCTGCAAATAGACCTAAATGTACATGTAGTAAAATACCAGACTTGGATTAGAGACGAACTTTATTTCATTAGATTAATTAAAATATAGGAGTTGGAACGGCCACACGACTCATGAATAGTAAAGCCCCTGAATGATAATCCCAAATGAAGAACAGGAAGGGTTTGTTAATCTCAAAGAACTCGCCAATTTCGCCAAATCTCTCGATTCCCGTCGCAGTGGCCGCGGCACCCTCTGCTCCAAGCTCTGTTACTTTCATCGTCACCCTGGAATTAGATTGACCAAAACTAATGCTTATACCATGAAAGGGTTTCATGATCATTGCTCATAAGCTTTGACCACTCTGCCGCCGAGGCCATTACTGGCCTATTACGGACTGCTTATACCATGGGTATTTTATGAATTAAAGAGCAATTTATGTGTTATACGCAAGAGAGTGTAAAACATTAACCAACAACTTACTTATGAGCCATTGCAGAGACATAGAGAGGATCCTCAGTAGAAATCCCTGAGAAATTAGCTCTCGTAGGATCAAAAATATCCCCTAGCCCAAGTCGAACAAGGGTTTCAGCCAAGGGTATCGTTTCAGTTAGGCTAAACCTTGGCATTCGAATGTGCACCATTTCCTCCTACATGAAAAGTAACAATAGGTAAACAACAGTTTCAAAATGCATTTGTAGATGGTAACAGTTTGCTTTTCTTGAATTTAATAAGAACCTACTCGAAGATTTAAAAAGAGTTTCTTGAGATTAATAGCAGTGAGGTTTCTTTCCAAGCGTACAAACGGTGGTGGGTCTGTAAGGTCCATGTCGGACCCTTCGTTAGGCAGTAGGACGAACATTGAGAGACGTTTCCCTCGGAATGGTAACTCAAGGAGACGACATTGAAGCTCTTCACTCTCTCCCAGAAGGACTTTAAACTTGCCAGCCATCATCGGAATCTCCATTCTGCAAATGTATGGAAGATTTAAAAGAATAAATAACTGTTAAAAAACTTATCTATCTAGGTCCTAGAAGACCCAAACTCTTGAAAAATGGATAATTTTAAGACAAAAAACGAACTTGGTAGCTTGATCATAGTGAAATATCCCATTTGATGCGGTCATGGCAGGATCAAAGCTCGTTTTCCAAAATGCCTTTAAAGCTAAGGCGTTTACAAGTAGGATTTTGGTTTCTTCTGAAAGGGGAGTTTCCAATAGTTCGGGAATTCGACCGTCAGTTCTTTCACTGACCCAACGATTGATCCTTGACCTTGCGGAGGATTCATCGTTTTTGAAATCTAACTCTTCAACCGAAGCGTTATAGTACTCGTTAAGGGAGGACTTGTAGGTTGGGTTTACCGTGATACCCGCTTGTACAAATACTGCGTTTCCTTGCTGTACTACACTCTGCATAAAAATCCATGTTAAAGATATGTTACATTTTGAAATGACGATTTATAAGTATCGTATTTCCGTTTTAAATCCCCTTCTAGAATAACTTACCCCTCACTACAGTTAAATCCATTTTTAATTCTTGGTTTCAAATAATGGCAGGCTCGGTATAGTTAAAACAGGCAGAACGGTTCAACCAAGCTGAAGCTATTTTCATAATTATTCAAGGTACATTCCTTGTTTTTTTACCTGAAAATCCGGATCACTGACGGTGTCAAGGGAAGACTGGAATGCCTGATGAACTTTGGCCTGATCTAAGGATCCCTGCTTGTAGTGGAGGGTACGCTGAAGTTGCTGAAAGGTTCGGGAGTTCTCACCGGCCCCAAGCCATAGTTGGGATAAAACGCTGCTAACACTGCCCATTCAAAATTAAAGAGTTTGACTTTGGTAATATCGTAATTATCTGAAAATAACCTGAAACTTTTTCCGTTTAAAATATCCCAAGCATGGTAGGATTAATAATGTTCCATCATTATGTTGTTAGCATTATTTATTATACAGTAATAGTAAGTCCATGCAAGTTGTTAATGGATCCTTTACGTGCCAAATGATTCATCGTGTATCAAACTTGGCCAAACAAACCTGTGAGGGGAGATGAGTATATTATCCCTGGGCAGTGTATCTTTGGCTACTTGACGGAATAAATCCAATGCAAACTCTAAATGAGCCCTTGATAGGATTTGAAGCGTATTGGATGAATCTCCTAGGCTTGGTCCCAAAGCCAGAAATAATAAAACAACCCTGGAAATAACACACTTCTTTTGCAACATCTTCACGAAGATATTTCCAATTCCAATGGTTTTCCTCAAAATTGTGAGATACTTTGCTCGAATGATAAATCTCTCTGCAATACTACTACAGTCCCCATCACACACAAATCGCAAGTGAACCTCGTGGTCCTCAACTTTGACCCTTTGGGGATATAAACGTTTCTATGAAAATAAACCCACCTTCACCCTACAACTTGGTGAATACTTAGACCCTAAAAATGCCTTTTAACAGGGTTTAAAAGTATTTAACATTAATTAAAAAAGGTTCCATTAAACTACACATAAATGTAGTATAGTTTGGTTAAAACGTCTCTAAATTTCAGCCTTCTTTCCATCTGTTTTTTTTACATTTGACCTGCTACGAATAATTATGACATGCGGCAGAACTAATAAATAGGAACAAGGGGTATGCAGAAGAACAACTGGCTTTGCTATGCAGGATTATTGCCATCATTTATAATGATTATTAATATTGGAGAGCATGTTAAGGAGTTTCTTAAGTAACTCTTCTTCAGCTAGAGTTCTGTGTGTAACGGGACTTCACAGTTCCTTTCACTATTTCTTAGTATTTCTTCACAACCGAGTGTCCATTCATTCAGTAGGTAAAATTGCCATTTGTTATAGTTAAGTTTAGCTACTAGACTGCTGCATAATGAAGAATATGCATCCATGGAAGGTGGTAAGAGATGCTTAAGGGATTGTACAACAATGCAACAACAACGGGCTGACAAAACACATTGTGTAGACAAAAGACTGGTCAACCAACAAGCAGCTTCAACAATTGAAACATAAAAAAAACATTACAACAATCCTTTTTTATGCCCTCATCCAGCTACACTTCCTTCCACATGAATATATGTTAAAAGCTTCTTCGTAGGATTTGTTCTTAGTAAATCAATACTCATGGATATATGGATGAAAAAAATAAAGTTTTGAAGCATGTTTAAAATGGGACACACTCCTGCTGGATATCATGCGGCTAAACTAATGTAGGCGGCCTATCGTCGGAGAATTACGGTCCCAGCTTGTTCTTTTTTGCAGTTCTTACCGTCACCAATTACAACACAGTTTGGCTTGTCTTTTTCTATTCCATCGAATTCGGGTAGTAACTAGAAAATATAAAGATGATGAATACCTCCAAAAAGAGGTAATTTAGGATAGTAAATGGGCTTATCCAAGTACTTGAGGATGAATGAGAAGATAAGGCTTTAGACCGGTGTCCTTGAGGTGTTGGGCCATAAGGGGACCCGGAGCTTGGATGCTCTCAAGGGCTATTTCCGAGTAGCCGAGACGCTTCAACTTATCCAAGCTGGTTTGTCGGGTGACCTGACTTTCATTTGTGACTAAAAGTACCGGCATTCCAGCCTCTTTAACCTGCTCATTTATAGGTCAATAGGTTATAGGTCAATAGGTCATTTCTCCAAGCGTTAACATGCATGATGCGCACCTGGGGCATGACTACCCACATACCTTACTTCCCGATTTAATTCACCCTACCTTATTTCCATGTTAAAAGTTATTCAATTATATGAGCTTATCAAACAGCGATAAGCTGTTGGTATTTCTATTAAGTTTTAGCATCCATACATCTTATTATTTTGCAAAAGAGATTTGTATATAAATTGGCATTTAATTGATTTGGCTAGACAAAATTATTTTTATGTTGTCTCCCGTGCATGGGCGTTTTGCCCGACTTAAAGACAAATAAAACCTTCATTCATTCCTTCATTCATTCATTCATATGAGCTTATCAAAGTACTTTATGCCAAGTGAATGTACTCGATACAAATTGAAGGGAGATCGAAGGATTCTAAAAATCCATTATCCACCGTGCATTCTCTATTCCTGTCAATATTAATTGCAATTATTTGTAATGTCAAGTAATTGTAGCATCGTAGATTATATAACTGGTTATCGGTGTCTTGGTTGGCTCAGTTAGTTTTGCCCATCTTCGTGCGGCTTGCGCTGCATGGGTGGCTATCGTGTTATATTGATGTCATCCACACCTCAAAACATGAGTACATACATTTGCCCATCTTGCATTTGCATAGGATGATTTTTTTCTTACTTGAACCTGTATGCGGGTAAAAGTAAATGATTTTGTGATTTTATGGTCGATTGCCCAAGACGCGTCAATAAACTAAAACTAACTTGGTTTTTCTCAGAACATTATCAAGTCTCACCTTTTAATTGTATTATATGCACTTGTTAAATTATCGGTCTTTCTTAATTCCTTGGTGTACAATACATGTACAAATTTATTCATGATATTATTGAGAGGTTAAACTTTAAAATAAAACATCATTTGATAAAGTACATCAATCCGCCCAGAACAACCTTATCGTAACGTATAATAATAACATATACACGATTGTAGGAGCTTTAAATATGCTTACTTTTATTTGTGATGGGATTATTACAACTTCAGTACTACATATTAACTAAAAAGTATTGGATGAGTAAAACCGATTTTTGAAAACTTGTATTTACTGTTATAATAACTATAACTAAGCATTACATGTGTTATGTAGCATCTGATTGTTTGAGGACTACCTTTGTTTCCTCAAAAGTATTTGACCGTCTACGTCGGAATTATTCAAGTGTAAGTTTTACTGTAATAAGGGTCAAGCTATCCGCTACCCAATTTACACTATCCGCTATCCGTAGTGTCTAAAATGTAACTATAGGGAAGATCGCTAAAAATCAAACATAATTTTCCGTAGTAAAGAATTAAAGGACTCTTTTAACATGAAATCTTTGCAAAAGCACTTTTGCATAACCACCCCCACCGGGGATGGTTACACCCTATGGCGACCCCAAAGCGATAATTAAGGTCAGCGTCACTGATAAATGACAAAATATTCTGAACTGCGCCATAGACGGCTAACCACCACTAATTTCGATACGTATATAGCTAACTTATCTGTATCGTCGGTATAGAAAAAACTGGTTTTCACAGCGTAGCCATTTTTAAGGTTTTGTGTTATTTAGATTTGACCATTGTAACTAGTGGTCCGACTTTCCTTAACTTTTGCAAATCCAACATTTAAAATGACCAAGGGTGACCAAGAATTCGATGGCACTACTTCAGAAGTGCTTAAACAGTACTGCGAAAATTTCAGGGCAAAAGTTGTGCACGGTCACACGGTCCTCATTGTATCAGTGGATACTTGGGTAGTGACAATTAAACGAGATTCAAATTTCAGGGAAACAGTGATCGTTTTTAAGAACAAAAAGGCCAGAGCCAACTGGTACAAGGAAGGACACACAACGATCATTCCAGTCTCGGTGAACTACCTGGACTTGAACTACGATCACATCAACTTGATCGTGGCTGATCGAAGAAAGAAACCGATAATTGTTATTGCTGTTGGGTCACCAACTTACTAAAAAGAGCAGGTCAACCACTTTTCAAGATTGTTCTCCGAGCTTTGTAACATCCGCCCAAAAATGTAGATATTTTCTATCGCTCCTCGTACGGGCGACTAAACAGGGTAAGGCGGACGATTATATTTCTTAATTAAATACTTTTTAATTTTATTTAATTTCTGTTTATATATTTTTTACATAGGTATGAGAATTCATGTGGGCTATAAGTAGCCTACATTATACAAATGTTTTATTTGTGCATCAAGCCAACAACGTCTGTGCTTACCAAGATTAAGCAGGCGACCCTGGAGGAGAAACATGCCATGCTGCACGCTGTAGTGCGGCTTATAGCCCAGGAGACAAAGAACAAGGACACTCGAAAAATCCGCAAGTCACATAAGTAGTCCTAATATACCCGATGTTTGTATGGGGTGCTTTTAAACAAAATGACCTAGCCACCACCCCCTTCGCGATGCCCCCCTACCCCCGGGGATGAAAAAAACTGAAAAATAATTTATTCTATGACCCCCGACCCCGTCACCTTTGACCCTCCACTTGTTAATTATTTTTTAAAATATATATTTAATTATTTTGTTAATATTTAGGAGTTATTAAGTAAATGAACCTGCCAGTTGTTAGATGCTGGCTAATTTAATAAAAATCTACCTAATTTTTTACTTCTTTTATTAAAATCTACTTAATTTTTTACTTCTTTTATTAAAATCTACTTGATTGTTTACTTCTTTTATTAAAATCTACCTAATTTTTTACTTCTTTTATTAAAATCTACTTAATTTTTTACTTCTTTTATTAAAATCTAGTTAATTTTTTACTTCTTTTATTAAAATCTAGTTAATTTTTTACTTCTTTTATTAAAATCTACTTGATTGTTTACTTCTTTTATTAAAATCTAGTTAATTTTTTACTTCTTTTATAAAAATCTACTTAATTTTTTACTTCTTTTATAAAAATCCACTTAATTTTTTACTTCTTTTATTAAAATCTACTTAATTTTTTACTTCTTTTATTTAACTCTACTTAATTTTTTACTTCTTTTATTTAACTCTACTTAATTTTTTAGTTCTTTTATTACAATCTACGAAATATTTTACTTCTTTTATTAAAATCGAACTTCCTTTTTAACTTTTTATTTTTATTCCTCATTTCCGTTGCTAATTAACTGCAACCGAAAAGCGCATGTGTCTAAACGACCAGGTGCATGTCTTGATAACTAACAAATCAACAAAACCCAGTTTCCATTCACTTGTTCTTGAAGTTCAACGGCCCCAAGAATAACAACTGCACTTGGGATATAAAAATTAGTCGACCTTGCAACTAGTTGGTTTTATTTTATGCAATTATGTATTTGGGTTAGTCGTTTAGCAAGGTTTATCAACAAAGTTGTTTTTGTCAGACTGTCACCAGGATGAGCACCAATCGTCTTACAACCTCTACGGCAGAAGCAGTCTAAAATTGCCCCCAAATCTTAACTTACCCTAAAAAATTGAAAAAATTAATAACATAAAAACACCTTAAAATTCTTAAAAAAGTAACATTGGCTATGCTGAGTTTGAGAAGGTTCCCGAGAATCCGAGGATTTTTAGACACAAGGTTAAGCAAGATATGTTCTTCGCGGATGGGGTGGAACTTAGCTTCCATCGCTATTATAAAGAACTGTAAGTTTAGTAGTTTTTACTTATAATAAAATCCGTCATGTTTTAAATATAATCTTGTTTTTGTTCCAGTTCCAGCGCAAAATATGACCCGACGGACGAAAACATAAAAAAATCGTTCGTAAAAGTTGGGAGCGGAGAAGGCACGCTTTACAAGACGGATTTGGATTATGACACTAGGGTACCAAACTCTTATTTCAACATCCCAAATCCTCTCACACTCGTAAAAAACGAAACCCCGAAGTTAACATGGGCGGAATTGCTACTCCCGTGGCTCTAATCGGAGGTATGCTAGAGCTATCTATTCATTTTATTTTTGGAATATAAACCATCAAACTAGAGTGCTTTAAATAGAAAACGGAAGAAAATAATGTTTGATTATTTGTATAGGGAAGTGCAGCTGCAGTCTATTTCATTTCGATGACGAAAAGCTGTGTTTTTGTCATATTGTATTACATGAAGATGGGAGCAGCAAAATTTGGTAAGTTTTTTTTAAAGTTATAAAAGAATACTTGTCAAGATCCCGTGTCCAATGCTTTTTTTGTTTTACTAAAGTCCCCCCTAAATTTATTATTGGATATGCTCGAGATTTTTATTGCATAATGTCTGTTAGGTAGTTTATAATTTCGCTCGAGTGAAAATTTAAAATTCGACACCTTAACCTTTAATTCTTGAAAATTATTAATGCAGCTTTAAAATAGCGAACAAACCCCTTTGAGACAGCACTGCGTGTTTTACTAAAGTCCCCCCTAAAGTTATCATTGGATATGCTCGAGATTTTTATTACATAATGTCTGTTAGGTTGTGCATAATTTCGCTCGAGTGAAAATTCGAAATTTGACGCCTTATCCTAAATTGTTTTGAAATAATTTTTTATTTTTCAGGATTTTTATTTATAAGTCCGACAACCAAAAATTTTTGGACAAACTAAATAAGGAGTTAAAGCAGGACATTGGAGACTGCATCCTTCGATCCAAGGATTATATAATAAGTCCTGAAACCCTGGATGAATGGAAAATAAAGTTCGCAATAGTGAGGAAACACATAGTGTATTGTTATAAATGTTGGCCGTCTCATGGATAGTTTTGTTAGCATTAAATTTATTTTATTGTTAATAGGTTGAACGGGAGGAAGGCCATCTTATCATTGGATTTGGGTGGATCCTACACTGTGTCATAAATTTGTGCGCTGTGAAGAGCCTAGCTGTGAATTTAATGTCAACAGTGTATAACTTCTCACAGCCTTACTTCGATAACACACCCTGCAAATGTCCTTCGTTTGGTCTGCAGGCCGCGAAAAGGAGGAAAACAGATGCAGCGCCTTGTTTATTTGACAGAGAAGGGTTTTATTTCTTCCCCAATTTCAAATATTATCTCGCGGCTACCGACAAGGCCCCAGAACCAAGAATGATGCTGTAAGTTTGATTAAAAACATTAAAATGTATTTATGTTTTATGTGTGCTGATCCTTAAATATGATTTTTATTTTTTCGGCATGCATTGGACTTCCAGGTTGTCTTCGGCCTAAAAACAAAAGTTCTTCTTGACTTTCAACGAGACAGGATTGCTCTATTGCTGAAACGTGCAACGATTTCAGACCCTCCCGCAGTACTAACTCCCAACGTTTTTGAGATGCCTGTAATGATCTCTCACGCTCCCGCAGTACTAACTCCCAAAGTTTGTGAGATATGTGACACGAAGTTAAAGGACACAAAAGAACTGAACGCACATATAGTGAATTTGCACCCAAAAGTTACATGCGTGGCATGCCATAAATAGTTTAGTTCGGACCTAAAATACAAGTGTCACGAGTGCCTTAGTAAACCCATCATTTGTGCAATGTGTAGGAAAAACTGTGCTTCTAAAGAAACTTTTCGAATGCATGTTTCAAAATGCAATGGTATTTGTAAATAAATCAATGAATGTCTCTATACTGCGATGTGGTGATGGTTGATGGTGATTGTTTACCACATCAACCTTGTTGTGGTAAACAGAGAAGAGGGGTACATCCGGTGGTTGGGTGTCTCCTGAACACGGGACATGGCAGCGGAGGTGCACTTTATTGGAAACCACTTAGATAGGATCATTGGACGGAGACTGAAAAGGTTTCAAAGTCCAAGTTTTCTTTACCTTCTTTATCTTCGTAAAATCATTTAATTTTACAAAACAATAATACAAATGTATACATATTGAAACCCACTCTGCATGGTTGCTCCCTTTATTGTTTATGTGCATAGGAAACCTAGAATCCAGGCGGGGTCGTTATTTACAACATTAACGGTGGATTACCGTTAATGTAAATAGAGGCTCCGCCAATGAATAAAAGGATTATTATTGGCAATTGCGCCAATAATATTCTTTGCTTTTGGTCAAGCAGGTTTTGCTAAAAGGATCCTCCTAGCCAAACCTGGCTGACCTCGCTGATCTCCAACCAAATCAAGTTTTGGTTGGTTGACAAGGAGAAGACGTACTCTGCTAGATATTTCGAAAATCTGCAAGACTCAAGCCTCTATGGGGCTTAACATGAATAGATTTGTGGATCTATTGAGAAGTAAATGGAAGATGACCATAACAAATAAAATGGAACGAATGCTCGTATCGGGCAAGGATGGAATGGGAGCTCAAAATTGCTGCATGATACTGTATGCATGGATCATTTGACAGTTTCATCTGGGTATTGAAACAAGATTTTATTCTTATTATTTCCATTATTACGGTGGAATACCGGATACAATACAGAAGAATTAAAGTTAAAATAATGTTAGCTAAATACATAGGAATATTAGTGTAGAATATTCTTGTGGTTGGTCAAGCAGTTTCACCAAGAGACAAAAATAAAAGGAACTCTTGGCAAAACTGGCTGACCTCCACCTGACTCCAACCAAATCAGGTTTTGGTTGGAGACTTTTACAGCTCTCTTGAATAAATTATATGGCATGATATTTAGTTATAATATTAAGATGAAAACAAAAATTGTTGAATGACTGAAAATAAAAAAGACCAGTCGAGTCCACTCTCAACAACCGTCCTAACCTTTGCTCCCATATCATTGATTTACTTTTGAACCGTCAGCTTAATCATCTACAGCTTACAAAGGCTATCTCATTTTCGGTTTCAGTAGGGACATAGATATAGGTAGCCTCGGGCCATGTTTTGAAAGCAAGCTTAGCAACGCTGAGCTTGCGGTTCGAGATAAAGTGATCAAACGCCAACAGAACTTAAAAAAATACGAGATTCCCATAAATAATTTTTTTAATTCCATGCATTTGGTGAAACCTTTTCCCAAATGTGGTGGTTCAAATTATTATGCACTATTTTTCATACTAATAAAATTAAATCGCTTTTTTAAAATAAACTTTACATGTATTTATGCATAACATAATTTTTTGTAATCCCAAAAATAATGATAATAATATTAAATAAACTAACGGCAATTAACTAACACATTTTTTAAATCATTTTAAGGTAAAATTATTTAAAATGTTTAGTTTTCTTCCATTTCACCACATTCCACTATTCCCCATTACTACTCCATAGAGGAAAAAGTGGAAGACAGGAGGAGTTTTGGGACACTTCTGTGGACATTTTGAAAAATACTTTTTGACCAAAAATAACAACTGAGGACTTAAAGTATCCGTAGCTCGCAATTCAAACCCATTCCCTTAAAAAGCCCATCCGTAAACAAACTGTCCAAAATATATCCCCTGAAAGTATGTCAACAGGGCCACGCAAGGAACGAACCATTCTGAAATAAGAATATTACGAGAAATCAAGATCAATCCATATCCACTCAAACAAAAAAAATCCTCAGTCAAGAAAATTACCTTGGCGCCGTACTGTCAGAAACTGACTACGATGCACCTCAACTCTAAATATAGAATAGACTAACCTTCACGAGTGATTGGATTTTCCAATCTAAATGGATGACCAGCAGTATTGCTGGGACATGCCCTTAAGGCATACCTAACAAATAGACAATGCATTTCCTTTTAATTGGATGCAGATATATCTGCATAAGTGAGAGCAGGTACATGATGATTCATCATGTACCATGAGACTCAATTCTAATAATAATATAAAGATGAGGAAACCATCTAAGGAACCCCAGTCTGGACCGGACCTTCCTGAAGCCACAATATCAAAATAATAACATTAAAACATAGTCTGTAGAATCATTGTGTAATCTGAATTGAATCTGTACGCATTGAAATGCAAGAGGTAAACTCTGACACTAACAAAGAACCCTACTACCAATAGGGTCAACGAAGAGGTCAAACTTATAAGTCATAACTACATTTGGTATGACGAATAACTAACCGCTTTCATGTTGTTGGTATGAATAAGAATTATGCTTCAAACTACTTATGATTCCTACAGAGTACTTTAGTCCAACTACCTATTTCGCAACCAAATTACAAGAACCACTTTTTATATTCTCTCCCCGTTTTATTGCTTTTCCATATGCGTGTTGACTACTGAGTTTCAAATTGCAGGCCACTTTGGTTCTCTAGCCTTTTATAGATTTCTTCAGAAAAGGTATAAGTTATCAGGAATTATCAATAGGTATTCCTTTAATCAAACGCGCAACGAAGTAATCAAACGTCAGTACAGAAAAAGTACACAATATTCCAGGCCATTATTGTTTTCCCCAACTCGTGATTACAGAACTCTTTTCAACTGCCTATCCTGATCGATTACCTCCAGCAGACTACCATTTTATAGATGCAAGTTAAGATAGTCCGCAGCATTTTTACAATGTTTGTTAAATTAGATTAAATTTTTACACTTACATTATTGTTTTACACGCCCGTTTGACTAGGTTTAGCCATCACCCAATTGTGTTTGTTCGACAGCCTTTTAAATGGTTTTGTTCTGTCGAATCGTCCTGTTCTGTCGATTCTGGATACAGAAATCAATGAGAAAGAATTAAAAAATATTTCCCGGGATGAGTAATCACTCAGTGCCTGCACAATCCGGAGGAAGAACTTTTTGAACCCATACACAAGCACCCCCATGTTTTTATTTCAAAGCTTATCAGAAACTGTGTGGTCTTATATGGATCATTGAGGGGGAGAAAATTATGAGCTTATTCTGGGTGCACTTGAAGAATTTTCATGGAATCGTTGGAAAGAAGACTTATGTCAGAAGAAGCTGACTACGATGCACCATAATGCATGAGGTTACTTTCAGTACTAAACTAGGTACATTCGATTAAAAAATTGATCGAATACTGTCAATCACTTGACCGTACAATGTAAAGAAATAACAATAGAAGTAATTAACTTTTAGAAGCACTACTCCTTCTTAGAGGTAGATACATTCCTTGCGGAATGCATCGCAAATCCTAATAGGTAATTTAGATACACGTAGAATAAGATAGTTTTATTCTTCAGTCTGAGCCGGACCTTTCTCAACTCAACTTCTCCCTTACAACCTAAAATAAACTTAAGACATTTTTTATTTTTATTATAACATTGTATTATATTTTGGAATTAAATGAATCAGAGCGTTATCCAAAAATAACCAAGTTCCTGTCATCTCTTATTTACGAGATTGGTGACAACACGCAAAGAAATAAGAACGAACTGGGCACGTGTCTAAAAAAATCCGCGTTTTTTAAATACGCAAACTGTAAACGACCAACAAAGTTTAGTCTTTTGCGAATAGTAGGTTAAAGCAACTACTTTCTATAAAGAACGAAGTCTACAGCAAGGCCAACGGCCTTGCCTGAACCAAGAAGTTGCAACTGCAATTTCTTGTGAAGACATACGAAAGTGTCCTTAGAAGAGATAGGAAACCCCATGCTAAAAAGATAGCATGGGAAAAGGGTATTCATAATGATTAGGTAGTTAAGGAAAATATGATGATATGAGCAAAGAGGAATTGGCTCTGTCTCCCTCGATTTAGCTCTAATTATAACTTATGTGCTCAGTAGGACTTGGGAGACAGTATTGGAATGTTGAATAAAGTAATCTACGACGATATAACCAAAAGTAACCCTGTGGTTTTATTTCCTCACACTGAAGTTATTTCCCCCGAATCAAGCATACCTTTCAATATACTTCAATATTTACCTTTCACATTTTCATACCTTTTTATAATATAATAATGGAAGTAGAAATAGTTGAAAATGATATTGTTCTTATGCAAACTGTGCGTGCTTGGTCAGTTTCACTACGGAGATCTAAGTCCGCAAAAAAAGGAAAGGGTGGAAGTGTCAAATTATTTGATGCAATGTTGTTTAAAGTCAGAGTGAAAGCCAACTGCAAGGCGTTAGGGAGTCAACCATGCTAAGAATTAAACCAACTGCTCAACTCCTTCAACCTTTCTGCTGAATAAAATCGGTCTAAATGTTCGCTTTTAGTCGCAAACTTGCAGTTGGAGTGAGGTCATGGTCACTGGGTTTTTGAAAATTCTTGGCCTGGAGGATGGTCCCGTTTATTTGTGTCCTAGGTTGCGGGTATAAAGACCGTACTTCAGTCGTTGTCATCTGGAAATTGTATCTTGTTCCTCGTTCGAAGTACTACACAAACAGCTGAAAACGTGATCATTTTTCTTGGGTGGAATTTCAAAAGGTCATTTTGATATGGGGATGTTTCTAATGGTTCTTGCGGTAAGTAACCTTTTTATGGTGTGGATTCCTCCAATCCTTCCTTTTTATATCGTCGCAAATTTGTCGTTAACGTGTAATTTTGCTGGGATGGTAGTATTGTAATTTTGTTGCTCTGAATTGATTTATTATGGTTATTACGTTTCTTTCTGTCTCAGGTGGGATTATTGGTGGTGATAGTGGTAGTGTCACGGGGGGATTCGGCACGTCCTTCTGTCCCAGCTTACCTCAACCACACCGGGTCGACCTGGGTCGATAGTGACCAGGAAGTCAACCGATGTACTGGTTGTTTGGCTGTGCAAAACGTCGTTTTTACTGTCACTAGCGAAAGTAGAGCTGGTCGATGTGAACAGAGAAGTTGGATGGAACACGGACATGGGGACGGTGTGACAGTATATGCCTATCTATGTGAGGTGAGGGTGTAACCATCGCTTGGGGCGTGGTTTACCAAAGGTGCTTTCGCAAAGATTTCCTGGCAAAAGAGTCCTTTAATTTTTTACTAATTACGTTTGCTAGCTACTTAAACCTATCTAGTACTATCCCCCCTTGTGGTAAATAGTAGTTTGTTGGGTAGGTCTTGGACTTCGTTACATAGAAGGTTCAACCCGTGTGGTTGGTCAGACCTATGTACGTCTCTATAAGACTCCAATATAAGAAACAAACTGCATAAGGTTGTGGCTCTGGTCACGGTACTCTTTATGATACGATATCTAAATGTTGTTCACTAGTCTTTATTATTCACATTTTCATCATTTCATTCCTAAAATTCGATTAATTTGTTTCCAAGTCTGAACCAACTCCTCGTCAGTTAGGCTCGCAAGGAGACGCGACAAAACAAAGAGACGTAGAGTTAGTCGAAAAAGACGCTCGAGTTGTCACTAAGTTGACCCAAAATCTAGTTCAGCTAAATATACATAACCCCGCTGAAGACGTTTTACATTCTCGCCTTCTTTCCCCTATCGCTTTAGCTTCCGCAGATTTACTTTTCATTCCTACTCAGGGTACTGACCTACCTGACCCTAGTTACAAAACTATTAAAATCTTAGGAATCCATATAGTTTGCGACACCCAAACTTCCCTTTTATCCTGGTGAAAGCCTTTTGTCAAATCTAGTAAAGTTAAACGTTTCTCAAGTAAATGCCAGCCGTCCTCATCAGACAGTTCTTATTCTAGTGAACAGGAAGACCCCTTTTACAACTCTCTCTCTCTCTCGATCCAATTTGCCCTTGCTAAATATCAAATCATCAACTGTTCGTTTACTATTCCCAGTAATTGACCGTGTGACACCAAATCTTTTACCTTTTAAAAAGACTGACCTACTTCCTACCCCTCCTGATCCCTTTTGTTACCAATCCGCAATCTTATTTAAGATATATTTCCTCATTACCTTCATATACATCTCATCTTTTGGAAAACTCCCCCCTAGTGGAAATTCCACTAAATTATAACTCTTCCATTCGAAATACGATTCGCTGTTGCGAGAAAGCATTTATTTGTTACTTACGCTTTTGTACGTTCTCTATTCTTTTCCTGTTGACTACTAGGTCGACCAGAAGGAGAAAGAGCTGGTCTTGGGATTTGGCTTGATCATTCACCAAGTCTTAAATATGACGACAATCAAAAGTGTTGCGGTCAATTTCTGTTCATCTGAGCCCACTTTGTATGAACACGTGTTCTCATGACGTAAAGTACGAAACGTGTTCTCATGACCTCAATGATTTTCCTGTACCTGTAACGAACAAAGCCAGGAGGTTCACAGGGTGGATGAATTTCAAAGAGGAAGAGTTTAGACGTAGCAAGGGTATGAAATATTGTCTCAAGCTTCCCACGAAAGGCAAAATGAAGGAAAAGAAGAAAGAAAACAACCTCATGGCAGCGTTTAAGTTGTTGAACTTCCAGAAGAAGGGAAGGTAGACAAGGAGAAGACGTACTCTGCTAGATATTTCGAAAATCTGCAAGACTCAAGCCTCTATGGGGCTTAACATGAATAGATTTGTGGATCTATTGAGAAGTAAATGGAAGATGACCATAACAAATAAAATGGAACGAATGCTCGTATCGGGCAAGGATGGAATGGGAGCTCAAAATTGCTGCATGATACTGTATGCATGGATCATTTGACAGTTTCATCTGGGTATGGACATAGATATAGGTAGCCTCGGGCCATGTTTTGAAAGCAAGCTTAGCAATGCTGAGCTTGCGGTTCGAGATAAAGTGATCAAACGCCAACAGAACTTAAAAAAATACGAGATTCCCATAAATAAAATTTTAATTCCATGCATTTCCTTCCAACCTTTTCCAAAATGTGGTGGTTCAAATTATTATGCACTATTTTTCATACTAATAAAATTAAATCGCTTTTTTTAAATAAACTTTACATGTATTTATGCATAACATAATTTTTTGTAATCCCAAAAATAATAATAATAATATTAAATAAACTAACGGCAATTAACTAACACATTTTTTAAATCATTTTAAGGTAAAATTATTTAAAATGTTTAGTTTTCTTCCATTTCACCACATTCCACTATTCCCCATTACTACTCCATAGAGGAGAAAGTGGAAGACAGGAGGAGTTTTGCAAATTTTATTTTGCAAGAGATAGACTCGCAAGAGTTAGACTTGCAAAAATCGAATTCTAATATAGTTTTAGTTTTGTGTATTAAAAATGTATATAATAAAGGTTTGTGCCAGGTTGTGTAAAAAAGGAAAGGACATGGAAATTAGAATGCTAGAAGTGAACAACGAAATTAGTAATTTATCATCTGTAATGTTTATTTATTTCATTTATGATTATCGCTTGAGCTGTACTAAGGCGATTCTTCACTATTTCGGGTTCTAGATCACCAGGTCCGTTACCTAATCAACGCGTCATGGTTCTGCTGCAAAGAAGAGCAATGTTTTGAGGATTATGACCCAAGTATCTGTGGATGTAATATCAGGGAATGTATTGGCAAGTTAAATAAATGGTCTTTCTATTTTGATATCGTACTAATATTATTAAAAATAAATAAATATTTTCTTGTAATTGCAGAAGTGTGTGTGCTATCAACATTAAAGAGCGTGAGTTGGAGACGTTAAAAAAATGCACGGTATTGAAACAAGAAACTTCGAGTTATTATTCCACTTTTACGGTGGAATACCGTTAAATAGAAAATAGTAATATTATGCCGCACAAACAAGAAGGATTATTTTTAGCAGTAATGCGGAATAATATTTCTTGGACTGGTCGAGCAGGTTTTGCCAAGAGGATTCTTCTTAGCAAAACCTGGCTGACCTCCTTGATCTCCAACCAAATCAGGTTTTGGTTGGAGACTTTTACAGCTCTCTACATAAATTAAAGTCTGTATAATATTAAGATGTAAAATATTATAGAAGTAAGAAAAATAAAAGTCAGTCGAGTCCACAGAGTGAATCTGACCTATGCTCCCGCATCATCATTTATTTTGCTGATACATATTTCGCAACTTCCATTCGAAAGTATTGAGATTCGTTTCAGTATTAATGCATACAAATTAAAAAATATGGAATTTACTATACTTGTCATTTAAAGTAACATAAATGTTATTATATTTTCCTTGGAAAGCTCAACTGGGTCGTGAGGACTCTCTTTGGCTTTGTGGCGAATGGAACGGCGTCTAACTACGTATAAATACTCTGATAAGTCTCTTTGACATCCAGATAACATAATACCGCAAAATGTGATAATTATCGATAAATAAAAAAACCTAAATTCACAATTAAATATTTAAATAATTTGAAATACTTGCGTACGCCATTGCATTTTGAAATATGCTTTGTTTAACCGTTTCGAGACCTTTTTTTAAACAGTGAACAAACAACTGGTACACTTTTCCACTTAGGAATGTAGTCTTGGGATTTTGGGTCACGAATAAAATTATTTAGACACATACCTCAAGTAGCGGGCCTGTGGCGATTCAAGGGGGTCTTGAGGGAATGGAATGGGTTAAGCCATTTAGTTAGTTAGATGATAAACATTATTACGATATCATTTTCTATCAAATTTATTTTATAGTTGCTGTGTTGCTGGATAACAAGGCAACTTATGCTTAATACTTCCCTTGAAGAAGTAAAATTGTGTCAGGAATTAGGATTCCTGTTGCAAAAGTTGTTAGATAATAAATCAATCTTCAGAGATAAAGTATCTCTCTGGTCAGGGTCAATGATTTGGAGCAACATGTAGAAATCAAATAGTAATATTACTATACGATAATATGTAGAAATAGATTTTAGGATAAGAGCTTAAAAGTTAGAATCAACCAAGGAGAAATCCTGTACAAGCCCAATTAATAGTGGGTATACTTTATTAATAAAGTGTACCATAAAACTAAACAATGTTTTCTTATAAAAAGACCAGACGGAAGGCGTAAGCCTCAGTCTGGGTGTAAAGTAGATTAGTTACTCACTAAGCTTTGTTCATCCTTCAAGTATAAAACTCTCCGATCTTCTTCAATAAATATCTTTATCTTTATACCGAACAAAGCCCTTCATTTTACCCTGAATAAGTGGGTAAGTTAAACAAACACCCTTTTCATGATACAGGACCCGAACCCTGTTTCGTGACAATTGGGAACTGAAAAACGTATTGATGGAGTCATTTCAACGGATGATAAAGAAGTAAAACGTCGAAGAAACAAAATTCTGTACAAAAATTTTATAGAACTAGAAAGTTTCAAAAAAAACATTGTTTACGTAGAGATGAGTTGTAGTAGTAGTAGTGATAGTGAGTAGCAGTGGTAATAGTTTTAGTAATGGTAGTAGTAGTAGCATAAATTACATTTTATACTAGTATAAATAAATTAGCTCACTATTACCTTGCCAAATTAGCTTACATTATACGTATTATTTTCTGCATGTATAATAAAATGCACCCCAGGGGTAGCTGGGGGGACTCAAAGCGCCACTCAACAGTGATTTCACCGCGGTGGGCGTAACCCCTCCTCCCCCCCTCTCTTCCAACTACCCTGCACCATACATGCAGGCTAGTGCCCATGCAGGGTGGTGCCCGCACACAGAAGTTCTATATATATTTCTACGAATGCGTAGGGCTGTTTCAATTTTTTTAAACTTGAATATTTTTTATCATCAAAAATTACGAAATTCAGCATCAGTCTCGCTGCACACCGGACTAGGTTGTCCATGCTTTTTTTATTCCAGTGTACATTCTTTTTGGAATATATTTTCGTCGAGGTCCTGCTGGATATTTGGAGCAGGAGGCTGCCGACATTAATCAGGGACCTAACCAGGGCATAACTTGTGAAAGCGCAACAGCCTACGTCACCCAGGTTGTACTTTAAGAGAAGTATGGCGGTATTTTCTGGCTAAATGGAGGAGGCGGTGGCAGTGTAGCGCCGTTTTTTCCGCCCTATGGTACATTTTGTACAGCAACGGTGGAACGTGGCCTGCAGACAACTGAGAGCCGTCTGAGACGCCCTACAGGGTCGTGTCTACAGACTAGGTGAGGGGTACGCCTAGCTCAAATAAGTGTTGACAATCAACTAGAGGACTGGTATTTTGTCGAGTTCCGTAATTTAATTCCAGTACAAAGACCAGGAATAATCCGTATTAACAGCCCACGGGTCATACAAAAACGATGTGAGAAGGGTTATATAAATAATATTATAGTTGACAGTTAACACTCTTAAAGTTAAAAGTTGCAGACGCTTCCAATCAGTGGGGCGCAGAACTGCAGACACTGTAAAAGCCCTTTGACTAACGTTGCAGAGGCAGTCCCATTTCAAAGATGGAAAGTAAAAATACGAATGCTACCAAAGGTCGGTCACTTACATCCTTACTTCTAAGAGGGCTTTATAATTTTGAGCTGCTGGTATTTCTATTTCAGTGTAAATTCGTGAGCACTACGGCTCCCCGCGCCGTTTGCCAATATTCTAGCAAATTTCAAGCGACAGATAGGACATGAACAACTTTGATCCTATTTTTTAATCTAAAGTACATAGGATGACTGCAAAATAAGCGCGCACAAAGTCCTTGTATACTTGCATGAGCGTATTTTTCAGCGTTTTACTTAAACAAAGAAACATGCCTCGTTTAACTGATACTCTACAGTGGATAGCGGATGTCTTGACTCTTATCTACGTAAACGAAAACCGGCTGAATCTAAAGTAACTAAAGAATTCATTCCTTACCTTGTAACAAATGTGATTGGTGATGAAACTTGGTTGACAAGAGTCTTTCTTAGCTCCAAATTCTGGAAAAATGTAGCGTTTCTTTCCAAAGGAATTCCAAAAGTTGGCGTTATTGTTAGCTCAACGAAACAAATTATAACAGATCTCAGAAAGATCTTAGTATACTAAGATTCTAAGAAGTAAAAATATTTCTTAGTGTTTCCTATACGATAACACAAAAATAATATTATTTTAAATGGAGTATAATTAACATTAAATTATTTATAAAGAGTGTTATTAATTATTACTAATTATGGCATGATACTGACTACCAAACTATTTCCAAGTGTAGATGAATTGGGTGCCGCGGTACCGTGACCGTGTGCCGGTTTAGCATTACTCAAACTTGCCAGCAGGAAGGCCGGATGATTTGGGGCCAAATTGTGAGCTAAAGATGCGGATGATGGGCCATTACCATGATTAATGGCATTAGCAGCACTGTGACTGTTCGTATTATTGGGAGCGTTGGTCGTTTTGTTAACGACGTTAGAAGTAGACTGCGGCTGTTGCTGTTGATGGTGGTACAGGGTTTGGAGTTCAACCTGAAGACTGTGTTTCACAACCACTTTGGAACTTCGTCCCTGCTCACTCTCATTAATGGGTGTAAGAAACTTGGCCAACCCTGCAGAACTTATCTGAGGGATTTTCTGGATGTCCAGGTAGATGAGATTCTTGCACCTTTTGAGGTGATCCAGGCTGATGTTTGTTAGTTGGGGGCAGCCCGTAATGTAAAGATGGGTTAAGTTTGTAAGACTAGGGGAATCTGGAGCCCCTAGTTGAGCTATTCCGGCATCTGTGATTCTTGGACAACAGCTTAGGTCCAGTTTAGAGATGTTACCCGCATGCTGAGTAACGTACCTGCATTTGGAAATATTCATATTATCTGTGAGATACTTTTTAGCCTGTATTTTATGGTTTAAAAAGAAGGGTTCTTACCTTAAGGACACGTCTGAAAGAGAGGCTCCGGCAAAACAAAGGTAGCTTAGCTGACGAAGACGGGACTTGGAGTCAGTCAGGCCTGGTCGAGAGTCCGACGGAGGGGCTAATATTTCTCGGACAGCTCCATCCAGTAGATTGTCCACGTAGCCTAGGTCAAGGCCTTCTAACGTTGGACAAAAGCATGTTTTGAGAGCCGAAATAGTATTCCAAGAGCTCCCTTGCAGGGCGAGATGCCGAAGTTGCGGCAGTCGGCTTATAAACCAGAGCAACTGCTGCTTTGATATTTTTGTCCAATTAAGTATCACTGTTTTAGGCTGTCGTCTAACAACCCCTTTAAGCAACTCGGCAGTAATAGGCCTGCAATTTAGAGGAAACATTAGCATATCTTTTTTACATTTTATATTTTAAGAACGGAGATTGAGTTGTTGTTGTTACCGATGACTGAGATCAATCGTTTGCCAAAGTTCTGGATTCATTCCAATTCTATTCCAATCCTTGGAAACGAGCTGGACTCGACATAATGACCGAATGTCCAGCCATTTGAAAACTTTTTGCCATACGCTTCCATCTTTAAGCATTGCTTGATGACTGATCTTCTTCTTGGGTGATTTCCTAGCTTCAGTCTCACCGACAGTTACAGTTGAGCTGGGTCGAACCACGTTTGTTGGTCCCTTCAGACTTTTACTTGATCCACCCATAATTTTTCCAGACAGGTCGGTCCTACGGGTTTATTTAAAAACTAGGTTTACATTTGGAATAAAAACGAGGCAGACTTATTAGCTTCTATCCTGGTATAAAACAGGATTCAGTTACCTGAAGGGGTATTTAATCGGAGAAGTCTTCGCACTCCCAATCAACGTTTCATCAACTTCCTCCTCTTTTTCTTCAGTAGCTTTCGGATCTTTGAAAGCTTTCTTGGACTTTTTAGGTTTATTTGAATTTTGAATTGGGGAAACATTCTCAGAGGTTATTTCCATTTGATCTGACAATCTTCTACAGTATTTTGGAACGGGACCCTCACTTTCGGAAGAGATGGATCGTTTTAAGGCAAAAGTTGGGTTAATTTTGCCAGAAATCCCTTTGTTGGCTTCTTCAGTAGATTTCCTTCGTACAACTTCGTCCAACTTTTGCTTAACACTGTCCTCGTTATCTCTAGCCTGTGAAGTAAAGTAAATAAGTTAAGATCGTTTCAAGTTACGAGAAATGGTTATATTTTGGGCAAAACTGGCATAGCGGTATTCATTTTCATGTTCCATGCATTTTAAATGTCAGCAAGCAATACAGTTCAGTTAGCTAGGTGTTCCGTTACATTAGCATATCATAACTGATTAGACAAACTATCAAATATCCTACCAATTTATCCATTATGAGCTTCTTTCCTTCAAGTCGACTATCTTTAACCGTAGAGGTAGAAAAGTTCCCATCAAACTGCATGTTGTTGGAGATAGGTTCAGTTTTATGAGCCCATTGTATTGCATGGTTGGTAATAAGCCCATTGAGTCCATTACCATCGTGGTTTTGATGATGAATGGGTTTAATATTATTCGATTCGCTGTTGTAGTTGGAATTAGAGATAATATTATTAGAAGGCCCCTTTCCACCCGCACTTTCATCAATACTCTTGCTAGTCTTTAGTAGACGGATTGGCTTGGTCTTTTCGAGGCATAAGGGACACTCCCAACTGTTTGGCAGGTCGTCGTTGACAATCCCAATAGTTCTGGGATTAACTTTGAAGCCTATGCAAATAGGATGGACTAGTGTCCAGCAGAGACTGCACTCCATCAGGGTTGAGGGAACTGCGTGTTGTAAAGGTCGGGAGAAATTACTAGGCATATCTAACCATCCGTCTTTCCCACATTCGGCACAGATAAGGCTGGGACTCAGAAGGGGGGCCATGCATTCCTTCATCACGCACATTTTTCGGTAGTGGTCTGAGCCCAAGGGGGTGTGGTCTTTTCCCCGGGGTCGAGTAGCACAGTTTGGACATTGATTACAGTCCTCCGTTGTTGTACAGGCTTGACACCTTCCGCAGCGTATTCTTCGGCCGGCATATTCCTCCTTGAGGTTTATCGAATTCTCGGGCCAACTTGTCCCACTGTTTGTTTTTGCAGTTCCTCCCATCCTGTAGCGCCGAACTGGGGTCACTTTTCCCACGTCCTGGAACATTTAATAAACTTTATGTAGATATATTATCATTTCGAAAATGGCTTAAAAGCGAGTTGCCTTTAAAAGAGGGTTTCCCAAACCTCGGGTCTTTCTCCTGGCCAGACGAGTATGGGTTTCCCTGTAACAGCTTTAGCAGGGTTATCATACCGATGCATCTCAACAATTTGACGGATGGATTTCAACAGGGATACAGGGTCGTATATCAAGGCCGGTACATTTTTCCTTTGAATTGGAAGTTGGTGAAGGTACAAGACTATGGCTTTTAGTCCAAGTAGCTCTTGAGGACTTAGGGCAACATCCTGACAAAATTAAACAGCTTTTTCATACTTCTGAACTATTAAGTCCTTGTAAAAGGGGCACGGGTCGTTAAGGGTTATAAAACCCGGGTTTTAAGGAAGAATTAAAAGTAAAGATTTACATTCGGAGCGAGTTTATCCACAGCCATTGGCTTCCAATGTCTTTCATTTCCATCCTCGTCCTCGGAAGGTATGCGGATAAAGCTCTGTCCCAACAGACAATGGACATACCTTTCTAGAGTGTACCATAACATTTCGGTGAAGAAGGGATAGCGAAACTTCTGTGGGACCTTTTGTTCATAAAATGAATGAAAATAAAGATAAGTTTAATTACTCATTTAAATCATGAGAATGAATGGAATAAAACCTACCTTTGTTTGCTCTTCAACTGTAGCGATCTTGAGCTGTTTTTCTATACCAAAACTATGAAGAAAGTTGCCTCCAAAGACGAGAGAATCTTTTGGAGTATAAACTGCATGAATCCATCCGGAAGGAATGAAAAACGTGTCCCCAGATTGCAGATAAACTCTGCTACAGATTTCTACATTATCGGCAAAAAATGTATCCCCTTGTTTTCCACTTAGGACCCATTCTTGATAGGATTCCAGATTTTTATCCGTGGGAGGAATAAGCCAAAATACCTGCGATATTTGGGAATATGAGTACTTTACGTTTTAGAGTCAAATAGAGGTAAATTAGTTGAAAAATGTTTAGAATACTACCTTGGCTCCTTTTAGAATGTGATACCAGACGGAAGTACCACCGAAATCTACATGGAAGTCTGTATAGCATCCTTTTACACTCATCAGGCAATATTTTTGTACTTTTGGGTACATCATCTCGTCCATTACCTGGACATTTCATACATAAAACGGGTTTTTTAAAGTCAAAGTTTACCGTATGTTTGGCTGAGGATTTTAAGACTTAGGGAACAGGAAATGCATGGGGGTTTTTACAGTTTCCTTACATTTGTAGACTCCGTTTGCATATTTTTCAAATGCCTTGGCCAGACTCGATCTACCCAGTCAAGTTGTCGAACAACTGTGGGTGCCTCTATGAAATTTTCTAGTTTTGTGTGTGAAAATTCTAAACTGATGACATTGAGAAGCCGTTCCCTGTCCTTCTTGTCGTAATATTCTTGCCATTCCTTCATCGACATTTCCAAGTTTTTCTGCGTTTTTACATCCATAACATCCAACAGTCTTTTGGAACCTGTGTTACAATTTTTAGAATTGGTAAATCCAGTAATTCCAGACTACTTTCCTTAAAAAATTCCGTCTCTAACAAAAGCCATTTCCCCTCAAGTAATTTTATGTATCTACATGTTATTTCGTTGGCTAAAATCAGTATTTTCAGAGTAAAACATGGCTTCCTTTAGTTAACTTATTATATCGCAGACAAGCCTACATAATTTAGACTGGACACTGCTATTCTGCATGGTTTAAGCAAGGCAAATATTACACAACGTCACCAGTCGCATTCATAACTTTAAAAAAAATTAAAATCGTGTCCATCTAAAGTTATTCGGGTAAATCCTTATTAATGCTGCATTGGCCAGCCTACCACAAATGGTTGTAGCCAACTAACGGTGAGAAATGATCATGAAAATGCTCACCAACACAAGTTTTGACGTCAGAGACGGCAAAATTAGCTCCAGGTATTCGAATCCCAAGCCCCTGCTTATCTTTGAATATTAACGGCTCAGTGAATCCATGTTGTTGAATGTAAGCCAGGTTGAACTCTGCAAATAGTTCAATTCAATTGAATCCACTAAACAAACTATTAACAATGGCCATTACATACTAATCATCCTGAGGATAAGAAGCTAATTCAATCCACATGAAGGATATCTTTCTTATCATAATTGTATTTCACTATTTCCCAGGAATTCTGCCCTGCCATTCAGAAAACAAAGATAAGGGATTTCATAGCATTATCGTGATTTTACACAGAGTCCATCCATGTTTCTAAGACAGTTGGAAATGGAGGACCTAAGGGGACTTGATAGAGCTAGTGTTTGATGTGGGTGAACTATAAGAAGTATGATTAGTTGTCGTGAATACCTTGGCCTGTCATCTCCTTGACCAGTTTCCTATCGAACCGAGGAGAGTTTAACTTCTCCTCTAGGTCAAAACTTTGGGGTCCTTCAATCTCATCATCCGCATCCCCGACCCAGTCGTCTGTGTAGAATTTCCGTTCCTTTCGGTCCCTCTGATATACACAAATTAATTGGATCATTTATACTTATTCCTGTTAACTTAAATCTTCAGGAATTTCATAAAGGCCTTTTTAGGCATTTTTAACTTGAAGTTTGGTTTAGGCTACACAAATTAATTGGATCATTTACAGTTATTCCTGCTAAGTCAGAACTTTTCAGGGAGAGTAAAAGGTCCTTTTAGGCATTTTTAACTGTGAGGCTTGGACTACAGCTTAAGGAATGGGAAGCGTTCTCTGGCATTTATTAGCGTGTTACTGAATACTTTTAGGATATCTCGGGGTTTTTACTAATATTAAATTAAATTAAATTAAATACACAGTAAAGCCTACCCATACCCCCCATGTTTTACAAGTTTATAAGATTGATCATATTATAATTTCCTTTGATAAAAATGGGTCACAATTTGGGCATATTTTTCTAAATAAAAATGGGCAGAAAAGCTTTTTTTTAATATAAGCCCAAGATTTCTGTTATATACTTGCTTAATGGCAAGAGGCTTTAGGTCAACTTTTAGATATTTTTTTGAGCAAGCAATTTTACTATTTAGTGAGGTAGGTTTATTTTATAAGAGAATTGTAATGGGGTTTCAAAATGTTAAAGGGAAATGAAAGGGTTCTGTGATGAAAGGTTGTATGTTAAGTTAGGGGATTCAGAATTGTAGTAAAATCTCAGGAAAATAAGCATTGTTTTGTCATATCTTTTTAATTAAAATGTAATTTCATTTAATTATACCAATTGTCGTGTGATTCTCTTGGGACTACGCTCGACCCCTCCTCTTTTCGTATCCGTGTCATTCATTGTCATTCCCTTATCCTTAGACGGTGATGATAAGCCCAGCCTTCTCATATGTGATGATGCATAATATCTGCCCAAAAAGTGGGGCTTTTATGGGTAAAACTGTCACCGGAGAATCGTATTAAAATTCTTCAAAAGTGATGAACAATATGGAGTATAAATGCCCAAGAACTGTATGTCTATTTTCAAGTTTAACTTTACTACTTTACATGAACAAACGGTTTTTTAAAGTCAACGTTCACGATTTCAATGGACAACTGCTGAAGAAATTGTGATTGTTTTTTTACAATTGTTTGTTTCGTTTTTTACTGGAATTTTTCGAGTCTTATCCTGCCGAAAAGGGTCGGGATATTAATTTTGCAAGTTTTACGTCTAATCAAACGGTTTTAAATTGCCTGTGAGGTCGTTTACATTCTCAGTATGCTTAAAAAATGGTTTTTTAATGTAACTAAAGTGTGTGTCGTCAGTTTGATTTATCTTTCTGATCTTTTTAGTGAACGGGTCAGAGTTAAAACTCAATTTTGTCCTTATGTCAATTCGGGTAAAACTGAATAAATGTGGACTTGACAATATGTAATGTCCGTAGCATGTTATCATTTACTGTTCATTGTTTGTTGGACAGTCATCTAAGGTTGGTAGGGATCCTGATTTTAAGTGGGTGACTTTAAGGGAATTTGAACATCACCCTTAAGTTCCCATGTTAATTGGGGTTAAAGGTCACCCGACCAGATTGTGCCTGTTAAAATGTATTTTTCGCGAACAATCTTCTCCCCCCAAGAATATTTTGACTTAAATGGGGCTTCTTCTAGTAAATATAAGTTGTGCTGGTGGTTGGGTAAATATTATTATTACACCAAGACCATGGTGCTCTTTTGGTGAAAGCTTTTACATCAAGAATGAATACAGGATCAGGATGTATGGAATGGATGGCAAATATTGCAATTGCAGAGATCCACAGACAAACCAGAGGGCCTTGTCGACTTATTTTTCCTTAAAATCACGTAATAATACCACAATCCAGGTATCCTGGTTTACCTTTGTTAAAGGGGGCTTCTCTACTTAATAACGCTCATGATTTTTCGGGTTTTAATGTAGCAACTTTTAGATGCAGGTGTTATAATTGGTGGTGTAGAATAGTTATACAATCATGTACCACTTCACCTCAACATTTTTCCACTTCATCCATCCACATTTATGGATTGTAAGTCAGGGATGGCATTTATTTACTGTACAGGTGGAACTGTAGAGTACTGTATTCTTTTCACTGTAAACAGCATAAGGCTTTGTACAAAAACTGATTGATAGCGTGTGTGTGTAACTGAAGGGGAAAGATAACCCTCCTGGCAACCATTGTCGCAACCCCTGGGGGTACATATATTGTACCCCCTGGTTTTCTAAAGTACCCCATAGAATTCCTGAAAGGCCCTATCCTTTACATGTTAAGCAGGATCCGCCCAGTCACACCCCTCCTATCCTTTAATGTTGTTTGTACTCTCTGGTATACCCACTCGTGGTTGGGCCTATGCTGGCAACAGTAAGTAAACCACACCCTACTGACATGAATTAATGCATCTAATCTAAGCTAGAAAAAGTTGTCCTCATCATAACTTTTCGCTTTGGGTTCACCATTTTGGGGACATTAATTAAAACCCGATCTAAACCAAACGTGAGCGGTATCAAAAAGACGGCAATGAGTGACCTCAAGGCTCCCATGGATAAGGAGTGTCAGATAACCGATCCCGCCTGTATCCAAAGGTCAAATCAAGCGTCCCATCTCCATTTATACCGACCGCTTTATGACTTCCAAATGTGAAACTATTTTATTTTGCAAGGAAGTTCTAAAGTTTTCTGGACCGTGGATGCTGATGGATGGCTTTGGTTTTTTATTGGATTAATGGCTGGCAAGACACTAGGCGCAACCACGAGGATCAAGGGGGTACAAATAGCATTAAAAGATACGAAGGGGTGTGCCTGCTTGACATGAGAAGGATAGGGCGTATCGGGAATTCCAAGGGGTGGATTGGAAATCTAGAGGGTACCTTGTACCCCCTTGGTTGCGCCTATGAGACATTATGAAGGCGATTGTTCCCATAATTTAATTATCATCTGGATGGCATATCTTTGTGCAATAAATCTGCAAGACGTTAGACGCTCTTATTTTACAGATAAAACTTCTATTCTCCCTAAAAAAAAGAGTTTCATCAATCTCTGTGTCTCGAATCTGGCTGGATAACTGGGTTCTTCCAGAAGGTTGAATTAAGTAAGGTGTCATCCATTAAAGTAGGAGAAGTCTACCAGGGAAGGTAAACTAGAATTTCCAGATGTAAACTGCAATTCCATTTAGCATATTCCCACCCACGCCATATGCATCCATCCAAACTAACTAAAAAAGACAATAAATCTTGTCCGCTTTCAGCAAAATCAACACAAAGTCCACCGATTAAGTAAATAAATGGCTGAAAAATATTAAAACAGGATTTTGCATCCGCCTTTTCCAATGTTTGGACAAGAATAATGGGAATTTATAAATAGCCCAATGTCATATTTAGTTAGTTGGTATGTATTTATTTCTATAAATCCCATCCCCTCATCGCATCCGTTGTTTTGTCCGGTATATGTTGATAATCAACATAACCAATGCCCGCAGTATCTCATGCAACTAAACTCTGATAAGCCCTTCACAATATCCCCGAATCCTTCCAACTATTACAGTCAGTCTATCTACACGAACATAGTATATGGAGTAGTACTCCAATTCATTAAAAACTAGCGTATCAATCAAACTAAATTTATTTTCCATACACGCGAGGGGATACAAAATAAGAATAAGCAATCAATCATTCTGATGAAAAACCCCTAAGCCGATTCAACGAATGCTGATGCAATACGTGTATTATATTTTTTAATGCAAATACATTGTCCCCATTACTACAAAATTGTTCCAAAAGTTACTAAATACATACACTACAACATACCATGCCTTTGCAATAATGCAACATTAAGCTGTAGTTAAGCGTTAAAAAATGTTTAATTAGAGTATATTACTTAAACGCCAAAACCACAGCACTACTCTTCGTGTAAAGGGCTGTAAATATCTACCACATGGGTTTAACATTAACTAGTCTCCCCAAATGTTAACCTTTAAGGATTTCCATCCGGGTTTTTCTTCATCAAACCTTTTTTTAATGTCTTGAATAAATGCCCTATAATCCACCTTCCGAATAATTACCCCCTTCCTCTATCATTCCTTCTACCTATCCTTGTTTCAAAGTTTTAAAATACCGTTTACTTCAGTCCATCCATGTTAATGTAACGTCTGATTTTTCCTTCGAATCAGTAATTAAGCCCTACATTAAAAACCCTCTCCCATATGCCGCGGTTTGTATACAAAACACAATGTTTTGAAGCATGTTTGACAAGTAGAAGAGTAGGGATAGCTTGCGGCTTGATTAACGAGGGCAAGGAATTAGGGGAACGGGAAATATACGTCGACAAAATAATTGGCAGTGGGGGTCAGGTCAAAACCCTGTCTTACGACGGCAATGACGTATGGGACCTACTAGGAGGTACAATTTACCCTTGTACCCCCTTGGTTGCGCCTGTGTCATAACTCATAAGCCTGACGTTAAATATTAAATTAAAGGCGTCCGTGGGTCATAAATATTTATTTATTGAGGTAGTTAATTCACAGCCTCATGAGTTGGCTAGGGGTGACTTTGCGCTTGAAAATGACGAATGGGGCCTGCTAGGGGGTACAATGTACCCTGGTACCCCCATGGTTGCACGTATATCATAAACCCAACATTAAAGATTAAACTTAAGGGGTCCATGGGTCATAAATAATTTTTTGTTGGGGGTACTTAATTGACAGCCCCATGAATTGACTGCTATGATGCTGGGTGAGTTTGCGCTATGAAATGACGAATAGTAGATAGCCATGTGTGAGAGTAGGTCGGACTCCGCCCATTCATCTCCAAACTCTCTCTCTCTCTAACTCACCAGCTGAAAGGATCCATTCCTAACTCAAAACACGGCTCACCAACAACACCCAGGTTTATTTACACTTTTATCATCATCCCAACCTAACTCCCACACAGCAGCCAACTTTACCAAAGTTAATTAAACATTAAAACATAAACTACGCCATTTTTTTGTAAAGAAAAATCCTGTTTTTTTGTGTGTTAGATTTATTACACCAAAGTCAGCAGAATTCGGAAGGAAATAAGAATTATAAACTTTTCATTGAAGTTTGAGAAGAACTGTGATTTTTGGAGATAATAAAATGGGCGACTATGATCCGTGCGAATGTGTCTGGAGCCATGAACTAATGACTAGGAGATTAATCAACATGGTGAGTGGGGGTTTCTTTTTACCAAAACGGGGTTTTTTTCAAGAAAAATCATGTAGTTTTTTTTTATACGCCGGGGCATTATTTTTTGGGTACAATAGACTTGTTAGTTTAGAGGGTTTTTCAATGATTCGTCCGTGGGTTAAATTTTAATTAAGGTTTATTGAGTTTCATTTATAAAAAAAACCCTTATCCTGGCCTCTTCGATCGTGGAAGCGGCCGTTGTAATTTGAGGCCCTGGAACAATAGGGGTTTTTTTTAAAGCGGACGCTTTGATTACCGTATTTCCAGATATAGCTACCCCTGGAATAATTCCCCTTACCTTTCCATGTTAAAAATTGTAATTCACCCTATCTTGCCCATGTTAAACGTGTTTCAATTGTTCCTTTGAAAAATCACCTCCCGGTCCCAGTGGGGTTATTTCTGGAAATACGGTAACTCCAGATAAGTAATGCTATAACAGGACCTGTTTGTTGTTGTTTTTAAAATAACGTTAGAATAGTATAGAAGCACATGGGTGAAATTTCCTGGCTTTAGGGGATTTAACAGTTAGTCTACGGTCGGGGTTTCTATTTCTGGCCAATTGTTACAACTACTTCCAAGTCTTGTTGCTTAGGTAGTTGTAGTTAGTTGTCATGGGATTGTAAGGTTTGAGCCTATTTGTAAAAGTTAACTGTAAGAAAGGGTTGTGCGGTATTGTTGGGTTTATTGTTGGGTTTATGTATGCAGGATTGTGCATTGTTACTGGAGGCGGAAATGACACGTAAAAATACACTAAATGTACCAATTATAGCTTAGAAATGCAATGGTGGAAAAGAAAGTAGCCGTGCCGGTTTCATTGTAAATTGTAGCCCCGGGGGGTTCTAGAGGGCTTTTAACGTTAATTTTAATAAACAGGGCAGAGCTACTATTGTAGAGGGAGGCTATTGTTCATTTGTGTTTATTAATTAATGTCTATGAAATAAAGTATAAATGGCCGACTTAATATTAATATTTTATGAGCATTCTGCTAATTTTAATCCCTTCCTTCCTATTGTTATTTTAGGTTATTATTCAAGTTTTTAGAAATCGTTATGCAGTTCCATTGTTTTAATATTTTGTTTAATATACTTTCTTGGGCTTTTGTAAGCTGTAAAGTTCCATGTTCAAGGATTTTATTTTGTTGAGTAATTTGGTAAATTCTGATGAGGTTTTACTTACTACAAAGCGAAGCGAAGCTTGCATCAAATAGAATCACGGTACGGTTGGTTGGAGAAATGCTTTGCTTGCTCAGTTGAATCCAAACTGAAGTATGTTATGTCACTTTTTATCACAAAATCCGTTATAAAATAACTTTATAAAGAGGTTTACAATAGTTTAGATAGTTTTACTTGTTGTAAATTGACTTTCATTCTCTACAATAGCAAATCCTTGATTGCAGATCCATTCACAGGTTTCTTGTAACATTAGAAAGAGTTGGGGTAGCCCAGGTTCGGTACAATTTTTGCCAATTCAGACAGATATATTACAGAGCGATAAAGGATTTTATTTGATGATTAATATGTAGTAGTAGACCCTAAATCCTCGCCCATATGCCGCGGCTTATATAAGAAAACGAATATTTTGAAGCATATTTAACATGGGAGAGATACCCCTTTTAACATGTAAAGGATCGGCGTGCGGCAGAATTAACGAGGGCGGTATAAGGGCAAGGGTTAGGGTATATGGCGTAGTTCCTTTTAGATTTTGCCCCATTGTCAGAATAAAATTGTAATATTCCAACTCTAAAGTTAAGAAAACGAAGGAAGGAGTACGGAATTTGGGGGTAGGTCATAGCTGGGGTTTTTTAGGTTATTGTAATTAATTACATGAGTAAAAGTGTAATAAGAATGAAATATAACTGCTGGATCGGCAGATTCAAGCAGTTAGTTTATAGGTTTTATTTAGTAGCGATTGTTTTATAAAAGATTACTAGAGGCGTTATTTTTAATGATTTTTATTGTATGGTTTCAGATTCGTCAGTCACAGGATTACTGTACAGAGAATGAGTGTTTGACTGAAGGTAATTGATTGTGGTGGAGGACTTGAGAATCCCCTTGTTGTAGTAAATATTATGTTACATTATCAAAAGTTGACATTTATGCATGAAAACTATCCATGAAATGGATCTCTAAGATGAAGGATTCTTAGTTTGATTGGAGTTAATAAATAAATGGCTTGATTTAGGTCCCGGTGGTAACGGTGGGGATGCAACTTCGACTGTCTTCTTCATCGGTTTCTGGTTCCTGATGGCTCTCGTCCTCTTTTTCCTTCGACCAAAGAGCTCCGTCACTGCTGACAAGGGCCGAGATCAATTTGTAATTATTTATATTCCAAAAAGCTCTATTTTGTAATTTCAGTATTGATTTTTTTAAAAAGAATGTTGAGCCTAATTTGATATTTATTTTTAATCCCAGGGACCCAGCTATGATCCACCAGCACCTCCATCAGCTCTTTAATGACAGCTTCAGATGAGTAGGACAAGCTCGCACGCAATCGACCTCTGCAAGAACACTGGAAATTACCGGCATAATTGTCAATCAACACAATATTAATTACATTATTACAATTCGTCGATCATCTTCAATAATTCATGATTAATTCGTAATTACAAGATGTGAGCTAAATTGTACGTTTGTTTTCCACAAGATTACTTGTCGCTTTTGAGCGAAAATTTAATATTCAGAATACAAGTACTTTTCATGCTGTCTAGATAAGTTTGCTTTTGCAGTTTTCAATTTGCAATATGGTTTTTTTTTCATATGCCGAATTATTTTTAGATACACACGTTTCTTTATAGAAAAGTAGATTTAAAGCTGAGATCCAACCCGTCGTTCAGTTGTTATCTTTTTTAAAGGGAGTTATTTAGATTAGTAACGACCAATTTTAGTCCATTTCCTGTAATTCGAATTCCCACAAAAAGGCATTAAGTAATTTGGGTTTACCTTGAAATAGTAATTGGTCTCTTTTAGTTAGACTCTCTAGACTTTAGTCACTTTTTCCTGAAAGCAAGCACTCCAGTGGAAATTAGATAAAAGACACTTAACTAACGGACGTATAATTCGATTTAGAACCTTCAAGTTGAGCTGGACTAGCCAGTCTAAAATGTTAAGTTACCTACCTATATAAAAAAATTAAATCCATGTAATCAATCATTCTACGAGTTTCGATTCGAGGCGTTCGATAACCTCGAAGCAAGGATTTCGATACCTGATATAAAATAACAATGGGTCTAGCTTGCAGAAGGAAATTTATGTGTACCAGTCAACGTCAAATGAAATTAAGCGTTTCAAATTTAAATAATAAAACGCTGGAGGTGCTTGAACGTTGAGCCCCATTCTGTGATGATCTTGTAACAGATTTAATGTTTAATTTTATAGCGCATATTACTCGTTATCGATAAATATTTTGTTTAATAAATAAATTTCTAATGAAGTTTAGGTTTTAATAAAGAGAGTTAAAAGGGGATAGGCGATGGTAGTTTAAAAAATACACAAATTAACTAATCGCCCTATTATTCGTATGTGTAATCAATCACATCGCTGCTATTATCATATTCTTACGGTAGATTAGTACATTAACTAAAAATATAATGTCCGCATTTTACTCTCAGTGTGGTTCTCTCTGTCTGGATTCAAAAACTAAAAATGTTATATTCCTATATTGTCAAAGTTTTAAATAAATCGAGCAGAGGTATTTTTCATCCGTAGTCATAATCATCTTTATTCAGCATTTCGTAAAAAAAATTCATATTTAAATCGTCATTTGTACAAATATTTTGGTCGCAGTACCAGTCACAGGCAGGTTGATGACTATTTAATTATTAAGAAAAGTATACATTCCTGTAGATAAGTAGCTAAACGGGATGAAACAGTTGAAGTAGGCCCAGTAGGCGTATATAAATATGAGGATTCCTGATCCATTGCACAAACCATCATATCACTTTAAACAGAGAGTTATTGTTCTCGATAATATTTAATTCAAATCTGTAACAAATAGAAAGACATTTTTCACTTATTTCATTATTCCGGGACGGGCTGTCAAAATTTTCCCTGCTTCCTTACCACTAATAGAATAAAATTAAACTTAAAATAGGATACTGTCCTTAACATCAAATGATATACCCTAAATCCTCGCTCATATGCCGACCTGGTTAATTATACCGCACGCCCATCCCTTACACATTGAAAGGGGTATCTCTCCTCCCGTGTTAAACATGCTTCAAAACAACTTTGTTTTGCATACATCAGCCGCGGCATATGGGGAGGATTTAGGGTAAGTTGTACTAATTAATTGTACCACAAATGTACAATAAATATTTCTTTTTAAAATATACTTACTGCTCTTAAATTATCTTGTCTATAAACTTTCTCGAAGAAGAACGGAATCTTATCTGTGATATCATTCCATTTGTAACATTCGTAACGCGACAGCAGTTTTGACAAGCATTCGTTCAACATTATTCATTCCTTGTTAATGTTGCACACAGGAATAAATTAGTTGTATAACAGGCGATGATTAAGTTTGGCATGTATACCTAGCTAGCTACTTACAGTTTTGTGTCCACAAGTCAACTATCATTCGATTCGAATACGCCTTCGATTGTACAAAATTAAAAACTATCTATATCTCAAAGTGGAGTTTACAGACAGGTCTAAATGTTTAATACAGATTATAAGTTTAAAATTCTCAACAGGTTAGGTTGTATTCTTCCTTGTCTTCAAGGCTTTGAGAACCCTGTCCAAGCGACCGGTGCGCTCTGCAGGTTCTTCTTCAAAAACCATTTCTGGCATTCCTTGCGCAAATTTTTCATATGCCGGCAAACAAGTAAAGGACCTTTCCGGTTGCTCACCATCCATTTCTGAATGCGCTAACAACACTCTTTTGGTGGCACTCAGTGCTGAAATTATGAGGAAATTAAAGTATAAAGTCCAGAATATTAACTAATCCTTAATCACATTGAATGAATAGAAGAATTTGTCCCTTCCATACCAGCATTTTCGGCTATAAACTCGATAGCTTCTACAGGGACAGGGAGAGGAGGTGAAGGTGTAGGGCTGGTCCCGACCTCTTGCCCGTCCTCAATCTGTTCAGTCTCATTTTCGTCATCACCATTTTCCCAGGATAGCTCTTGATTAGGCTTTTTCTTCTTCGTCTGACCTTCTTTCTCGCCAATTATCTGCAAACCATCTTCATCTTCGTCTTCCTCATCGTCATCCAAGAATGGGGATATAAGTGTAATGTTATTAGTTTGACTCGTTTGTTTCGTGTCGCCTATAGCCGGAAATACATAAAAGCAAATTTAATAACAATTACGACTTCAATTGACAATTTCTTAGCTAAAGAAGTCTGAATTATGATGGTCTTTTCGTACATTCAATTTCAATAACCTCCCTCTCAGTTATAGTCAGCGTCAGCCTATTTGTACTTTCAGGGTCGTTGGCTAAAAGGCGGATTGAGTCATCACTTTTATCTGAAATGTGCCCTGCAGAAAGGATAAAGTTAAATTAGAACGATTAAATAAATGACAGCTTGGCATTTAAATTTAAATACTTACCATCATCATCCTCATCATCATCAGGAATCATGATTACATCATCCTCCAGCGAGACTTCCTCCAATCGTGCCTTCTTTGCTTTTGGAAGTAGTTCCTCCAAGTCACCAGAAGAACCGGTGCTACAATTGTCATCGTTATTTGTGACAGATTGAGAGCTTTTTCGCTGAGCAGTCTTAGGTAAAACAATCACAGGATCAGGACTGTCCGGACGGATTAATTCAGGGCTTTCCATACGATCATTGGAAAGAAGAGATGGGGAATTAGACCGTTTACGTTTGTCCGAAGAGCCTCGCATTCTTCGCTTATCTGGGTCAGGTAAATACCGTTTATCAATAGGAGGGGACTTTGACCCTTCCACTTTTGGTGCAGGAGACCAAGGATTACAAGTCGATGACGAAGGTGAGGGTCCTGGTACAACTAGTAAAGGGGGGCGCACATGTACACCACTGTGGCTGAATACAGCTTCAATTCCAAATCGTGCCACCGGCGGCCTTGGCGTAGGGGCAATGTATCGACCTCGGCCGATGCCTAACTGAGCACCAGTATTAGCTGAAGGCTGACTGGCCTCTGTGGTTGCAGCCCAGCCATGCGTCCCATCCCAACCCGGGGTCTTACTCGGGGACGAACTGACTTCTGCGGACGCGGTCCACCGTTTCGCCTTTTCGTTTACCTTTTGCAAAAACGCAGCTTTCGAGTCCTGCTCCGAATAAGGTGGGCACCGGTGGAAGCGACTATCCTGGTAATTCAAAATATAATCAGCAGCCATTTTAATTTCATTTTCAACAAACTATCAAATAATAAACTTCAAATTAATCCATACATCGTAAGTATTAGGAGGAGGAGGACAGTTATATCCCGGGAAAGAGACAATATCCTCAAGTTTAACAGGCTTTGCTTGCTCCACTGGATTCATGACTACTGAAATTTTAAATTCACATTCAATTTAACTCACATAGACACTAGGGAAATAGCCTACAAACCTTCTAAACTAACATTACTTTTAAATTGAGATTTGAGATGAGACAAGAGAAATAAATAAAGCTTCCTTAATTCCCAAACTAACCTTGGTCTCTATAAAGTTTCAATACAGGTGCTGAAACCTCATTAAACGCCATCTCAAGCCAACCAGGAGGGTAGCCAAACCTTCGCATTCGGTATATGTGAACTGGAAGCTGATCACGACGTAAATTCAACGCTTCTCGGAGTTCTTGTGATAAATCAACTCCCGGTTTATAAGCAGTTGGCTTAGGTTCATGATACCGCCTCTGCGGGCCATTATCCTTATTTCCACCTCCGCTAAGCTGCTTAGTTTGCAGAAACTTGGTTCGATTTTCCGAGATTTTATTGAAATTTCTTGGTGTGGGACATTGTGCCAGGTTATGCTCACCGTCACAATTCCAACATGAAATCGCCTTTTTAACCGGCCGCTCTGGTGGTTTTGGACCATCCCTAGACGGACGGTGTAGTGACATAACGTTCGTTATTATTATATCCTGTTCCTGAAAATCAAATAACACACCAGAATTAATAAAACTACTACTCAATTCTGATATTTACATGAATTCACAGTAGCCTAAAATCCGCTCTATATGTCGCATAAGCGGATAAGTCGCCCTCACTTATTAATCTCACTAAATTGGAGGCCAAATTTTTCAACTCACTAGTTGCAACCCGGTTTAATGGTCGCATACAAATTTTAACTTATTCAGCTCATCTCATATCATCAGTAGGGAAGCGCCGTGGCCGCGCCCTCTCGAAATATGTCCCAATGCCCAGGGCGTAAGCCCGGTGCTGCCCCGTGCCCAAACGTTAAGTATAGGGCGCCTTAAATTTTCAGGGCATTATGCCCTGCTGTTGGGCATGCCCTGACGCCCCCGTGTCCTGGGCGCGTGGGCATAGCAAAACCCTACTCACGAGTAGTGAAGCGCCGTTCCCGCGCCCTCTCAAAATATGCCCCGATGCCCTGGGCATATGACCGGCGCTGCCCCGTGCCCAACGTTAAGTATAGGGCGCCTTAATTTTTCAAGGCATTATGCCCTGTTGTTGGGCATGCCTTGACGCCCTCGTGTCCTGGGCGCGTGGGCATGGCAAAACCCTAATCAGCAGTATTAGACGCGTCGTATAGAGCGGATTCTAACGTAGCTTAACACGTTTGTGAATATAAAAACTAACAATATCATATACTGGACGATCAGCAGTAGAAAGGGATATCTCAGGAACTTGTGGGCGACTAAGACTCGGAGGTGGACGACTAAGACTTCTACTAGAACACGGTTGTTGGTCGAACGCCCCAACGACTTGGATATCATCAACTTCCTCACATTCAGTAGCACCTTCCACAGTTTGACTATCCTCTCCATCTTGAACTCCACGATCTATGGAAAACCCGATTTCCCTGCACCAAAGACCGTCTCGACTACCCGATTCCTGAACCTCTATAACCACCCGGGTTGCTTGACAAGTTCCGGGTGACCCTTGACCTTGACCTGCAGGGCTTTCAGGACTTTCCCACACGATCCTCGGAGCCCCTGGAGGTTCTTCGTCGTCCGAAATATCTATCGTCTCCTTGACTCCTTTTGAGCAGCCTTCCTCGTCCAATATCGTCACTTTCCCATCCTCAGACTCACCCATCTTATCTACAGTCTCCTCAGCCCTACTCCAACCACCACAGAAACTACAGACAAAATTAAACGGATTCAAGGATTGTTTTAAAACCACAGAATAGTACATCTTTTAACTTTAACTACCGTAGTTCTCGAAATAATGCCCCCGGTGAATTATTAATTGGAACAAATAATTGGAAAGACCATTAACATGGGCAAGATAGGGGAAATCCCTAATTTAAACATGGAAAGGTAGGGGGAATTATCCCTATAATTTCTCCTTACAATTTGGAAATAAAATAGGCTTAATTCCACGGCTGTAATTCCTTGTTCTCTGACTATACGCCGCGGCGTCTATACTAAAAAATGATGCTTTTAAAGAATATTTAACAATAGGAAGAGACACCCCGGTTAAAATGTAAAGGATAGCATGCGGCTTTATTAAAGAGGGCGGCTTATGGTCAGGGAATATCGGTAATTGGTCAAGTTATTAATTAAAAATGTAATTAAAAAACAAACGTGTGAGGAGGGTGGTATATAGATTGGTTGTTGTTTCTTCTCGACCGCAATCCCACTTCCTTCTAATTCCCTCGTCACGATTACATTCTTGAAATAATGTAATCGTAATCATGAATTGTAATTAATTAATTGCAATTAAAGTATCCAATTAATTAAAACGTCCACAAAAAGAGTAAAGTTTCACCGAGAGAAGAAAATAGCTGCTGACTTGAACGAGTTTGGACTTTTGAATGGGTGGGAGGGATTCCCGCCTAAAATGATTTATTCCTCCAATATAGGCCGCCCCGCTTTTATTAACCTGCATGTTATCCTTCCCGTGTTAAACAGAGCTATCTCTCCCATGTTAAACAGGGATATCTCTCCCATGTTAAACATGTTCTTTTACACGTAAGCCGCGGCCTATTGTTGAATAATGCACGCTCCGTCCGAATTTTACTTTGAAATTTCAGCTTTCGAAATTTCGAAACTTTCTACAAAATTGGAAAAAATGGATGGAAACAGAATAAAAATGTTGGAGAAATTGGAGGAAATATGGAAATTTGAGTTAGTCAGTTTATGAAAAAATACAACAAGAAATGCTAGGCCTCGTTTGCATCAAATAAACCCTAAAAACCTTGATAGTAGAGGCCGCCCCTGTTAATTACACCGCATGCTATCCTTCCCATGTTATATAGAGGGGTATCTCTCCCATGTTAAACACGTTTTTCATACATAAGCCGCGGCTTATTGTTGAATAATGCACACTAGCGGTCAATCCGTCGAAAACTTACTTTGAAATTTCAGCTTTCAAAATTTCGAAACTTTTGGCTACAAAATTAGAATAAAAATGTTGGGGAAATTGGAGGAAATATGGAAATTGGTGTTAGTGAGTTTATGAAAAAATACAACAAGAAATGCTAGGCCTCCTTCGCATTGAAAAAACCCTAAAAACCTTGATAGTAGAGGCTAGAGGCCGCCCGCGTTAATTACGCCGCATTCTATCCTTCCCCTGTTATATAGAGGGGTATATCTCCCATGCTAAATATGCTTCAAAATACATATTTTTTCATACATAAGCCGCGGCCTATTGCATTGTCAGTGTCCACGGTTTTAGGGTAATGAAGTAGGAAGTGATTGGATATTTATTTTCATTTTTAGCTTTCGAAAATTCTTAACTGCACAAAAGGGGAAATCTCTCAAACAAGATAGAAAATTTATTCAATTCAAAGACAAATGAACGGGTGGATGTTATATAGTTCCATGAAAAAACGTATGAATGAAATACGAAGCGTCCTAAAAGATGAATGAGGTTTGGTTTTGGTAAACGAAATGTCAATTGATGCGGGTTGAAAGGTCGGATATTTTTATTACCAACTTTCCAAATTCGAAACTGTGTTCAGTGAAAAGAAAGTGTTCGTAAAAATGTAAGCCCAGTCGAAGTGGAATAAAGGGATAGTAAAGTAATGTTATTATTTCCAAATAAACAAAAAGATTTAGAGGGTTGATCAGGGTTCTTCATAGGCGCAACCACAAGTGCCAGTAGTGGGTACAAAAACATTGCAGGATAGGGATGGGTTTGAGTGGACGGAGCCTGTTTAACATGAAAGGATAGGACATTTCTAAAATTCTAGTGGGTACAATAAGAAACCAGTGGGTACAATGTACCCTTGTACCCACGCTGGTTTGCGCCTATGGGGTTCTTGGATGCCCTTATTACTCCCGGATTATTGTATTATTTCCTCTTTAAACAGCAACAACATAACAGCCCCAGAGGAGGAATTACTTCCACCAGTTTAAAATTAATTCCCCAAGCAATAAGTAAGATAAGGATTTTTTTTATTATCAACATGGAAAGAAAGGGGTATTTTAAGGTATTAAAACCGTAACTATCGGCAGACATAAATAAAGAGTAAAGATATCCTTAGTAATAAAGATGACGCATGTATTAAACGGATAATAATCTAGTCTACTTATTGAGTTGGTATAAGAAGAACGGCAGCGTCGTTATACAATGTGCTGATTATTTCGAGTAGGACTTCCCGTCGAGTCCAACTGTTGCTTGAGTTGTTCCAGTTCTCTTAGGCCGTTCTCAGTCAATTCGTACTTGTGAACAACCAATTTGTGGTAAAAATGGATTGCAAAAATTATAAAAAGAATTAGAACAGGGACCATAACGTAGGTCGCCGCTGAGGCCGCCATTATGGAATAGTCCCAGAACTTAACCCAGCACAAAATGGCTAATTCACATAGAAAGAGGAATATACCCAACACGGTACTAAACGCCCAGCCTGCTTCTATATACCTGGAATAAAACATAGTCATTATTAATCCCTCCTGAATCAAGCATCATTTATTAAAATCCCTGATTAATTACCAATGCATCCTTTCATGCGGGGACTCTTCAACAATATTTATATTATGGAGATTAGAGACTGCCTCAACGTTGGGCAGGATGCAGGTACTTATCATAAGAGCCAGCATGTGAACAGCCACCAGGAGACTAGTGCAGATTACAAAGGCCACAAGAAGTCCTTGGGGGACTGTCGTGTTGTCATTTAACTGCATTTCTACCATTGCAACCTTTATTTTTGAAAAAAAACACAATTAAACATTTAAATAATCAATTCTACGAGGTAATTATTCCACTTAAGGACAATACCATTGCAAATCCGGACATTAGGGCGGATGTCTTATTGATCGCCTTCAGTTTGGCTCGGCTAAGGTGAAGTTTCCTCCATGACAGGAGGGTCGCTGCGGAATGCCCTTCGCCCCCACCGTTCATGTTGTACTATTTAGGGAAATTATTCAGAATTATTATCACTTCATAAACTCAATAAAAACTTGGATAAAAACCTAAGGAATATTCATAGGCGCAACCACGACGGGGTACAAATAGCATTAAAGGATAAGAAGGGGTGTGGCTCATTGGCGCAATCACTGGGGGTACAAGGGTTTGGTTTAACGATCTTTGTACCCCCTCGTGGCTGGGCGGATCCTGCTTAACATCTAAGGGATAGGGCTTATCGGGAATCCCAGGGGGTACCATGTACCCTCGTACCCCCCAGTGGTTGCGCCAATGCCAATGGGATAACTTATTAAGGAATACAGCAAAATACAGTAAAACAGGTCTAATTTAACAAAACCTAGGTCCTTTTAAAGGATGCGGATTGCATTGCAGGGTTTGAAAAATAAACACTAATAATAGGTAAATATATAAACAAACATGCGTCACAATTGGGAAGAACGGTTGCTTTAAATGGGAATTGTCCTTGCAAAAAGGTCAAATAAATAAGATATTCAAAAAGGTCACAGGGTCAAAGTTCAAGGGGCTTACCCCAGCCGAGTGATAAGTAAGAAGTTGGGGAGGAACTCCCCATTCCATTCTTCGCTATTTAACGTCAACAGACTTTAAGTTTATTCGCAATTAGAGAAATATACTTGAGAGTTTTGAAATATTTACGGTATTTTGTGAATTTTAGTACCGACCTCCGAGCCATTTGTCAAAAACAATGGCATCGTTTTTTACCGTACCGTACCGTACCGTAAAGTCGCGAATATTTAGCCGCCCACGTTAATTTAGCCGCATAAATCCCTTACATGTTTAACAGGGTATCCCTCCCGTGTTAAACATCTCCAAATGAAAGTATCTTTTTTCCTAAGATAAGCCGCGGCTTATACTCGGGACTTTACGGTAGATAGATTTGTGTCAAAAATAACTTTAAAATGCTTCAAAACTAATTTTTTTCTAAGTTTTTGAAATCGAAAGGTAAAAATATCAGTCTAAATTCTAAAATGTCTGATTCTGGTTTGTTTATTTTGCATATTTTACTTAATATTTAGTTAAAAGTTATTCTTATCTAAATAGAACTGAACTGACCTCATCCTCCATACCCCTTCCTGTATTGTTGTGGGTCAGAGGTCAGGTCGAGGTCAGTCTATCTGGGTATTATTATTAGGCAGGTCATATCTCCTAACCTTTGAACACCAACTATTCTAATTTAACTTATTAATGATCATTTCAAAAAATTCAACAAAGGTTTTTTAAATATTAAAGTCCAAGATTTCTGGACTTTTGGGGCTTATCCATCCCGATAACTTCCATGCTTATCTTTTGTATAGAATTTCATAAAAGACTGGAATCTTTGGTAATTAAATACGTATTTATTTATTTATTTTGACACTGAGGTTCCAGCAAGTACTAGAATTTCCCACTTCTGCTAAAACACCAACATCGTCATCATCATCTCCGTCCTAGTCTAGCTAGGTAGGACTAGGATTATAAACTACCGTCTTTCCCGTTTGCTAAGCCGCCCCGGTTGATAAGCCGGATTTTGCCATTTTTGTTAAATTTTTCCTTTCTAAGATTAGCCGCATCAATAGATAAGCCGCAGTCAAATTATGTGCTTATGAATGTCATTAATAAATATCGAACGGGATTTACGGTAACCGTTCGTTCATTTGGTCCAGTTATATACAGGGTGGTCGGTAAACATGTATCCAAACAAACTTTTCGAATTATTTTTGCGATCATTGTATTCCATG